>VMBQ01005530.1:0-65148 GCA_007657795.1 Dreissena rostriformis | reverse complement strand
AAATGCAGCCGCGCAAAGTAAGAAATGAGGAATTATTGTGTCGATATCGAATGAACAAGATATATTGTTTTTAATGTTATTTTAATTTATGGATATGAAAAACACATAACGGGGCTTGAACGGCACGTTCATCGCCTTTTTAATACACGATTTCTCCCGTTGAAGCCCTCCTTTAGCCAAGTTTCTTCACCCCGCCAGAGGGCATTATAGATAGAGTTTATGCAATAATATTTGAATATGCATACTTTTGATTAGCACCGACTTCTATGATAAGTAATCATCAGCAATTATGTTTATGGTCCCTCATATAAGCCATATATTGATAATAAATATAAAAAGGTCGCAATGGCGTAATGGATATGGTGTTCGCCTAGCGACCGGAAGGTCACGGGTTCGATTGTGGGAGCGTTCTTTAGATCTCCCCCAAAGACACCAAGTAGACCCATTTCCTGGTTCTAGGCCCAGGGAGTCGAGAGTGTTTCAATAAGTCAGATGCACTCGACTTTAAATACTTAGGTTTAAACTAAACTAATAAATATAAACCGCGCTCTGAGAAAACGGGGCTTAATGCATCCACCAAGACTGGATTTTCGTTTAGAAGAGACTTCCTTAAACCGAAAAATTCCATAAAAGCGGAAAGTGCCTTAAGTGATTATGGGAGGGCACTATACGCTCATGCATTAAGTCCCGTTTTCCCGGAGCTCATATTAGTTGCGAGCTTAACAACAATTGTTGCTTAAATTTGTCATACAGTCTTTTAACGAACAGATCCTCGCCAATTGACTTATTGATCGGTGAGTATACGGAGAAATATCGAACAGTACAACTTTTACCACGTTGTCCACAGACGGAAGATGTATGCCGTGCGTTTATTGAACTATTTGCTTGTCAAATCACCGTGCAATAATCTCTGAATTAACTCTGGGTATCAAAAGTTCAAAACAGATAAGTATAAATGTTTGTTCAGTGTCTATTCTAGGACGAGGGATGGGGGATTCACCCCCTTTTTTTGAAGATCGCCCCATATGTGCAGGGGAAGGGGGAAATATTTTACATAGACAAAGAAGGAAAAATGTCATACAGTTTTGTAATATTAGAATCAGTAAAATTCCCCCATCTTTTTTGAATATCCTAGAATATACACTGTTTGTTACGAACGGATAACAATAGATGTGATACCATCAATGCGTATTTCGTCTTAAGATAATTCAAAGTGGCAAAACTTAATGTGATGGGAGAAATTAATAAATAAGCTGATCACAAAATAATGTTTGATCACTGCCCTAAATGTATCTTCGAAGCAGTTTGAGTAGCTTCTTGTTTCCAAACAGTTAATACTGTTGTATTGTAACTAGAATTTGTGATGAAAACATAATTGTGTTTTTAAATGTTGCCTTTTTTCTGATCTGAAATAAAGACATCACAGACAATTTTAAATTTAAATTACTTGCAAATAACAGATTGTGCTCAAAACTCAAATATAATTTTCAGAGCTTAAATACAGAAAAGTCAAAGTGTTAAAGTTTATTTACATTAAATTACAAAATTCAATACCATGACATCAATGTCATTGTTGCAAGTTGAGCATAGCAATTGTCACAATCAGAATGTAATTATTGTGTTTACTGACAATACAATAAGAAAGTTCAGCATTTTAATTAGTGTATAATGCTTTGCATTATATCTAATAAGTTTTAACAATATAAAAGAAAATTGCTCCATAGGACGTGGCCAGTTCGTACCCGAAAGGCAGTATGATGTTACATGCAAATATATCAAAGCTTTTGGTGTTTTTGGTTCAGAGAAGATTTTTAAAAGTCATTTTGCTCTTTAGTGTTAATAACCATTTGACCCTCAGTGGTGGCCAAATTTGACCCCAGCAACATAATTTGAATTTCATTGAAGACAATCTAAAAAAGTATTTTGATATACAAGTTTTTTTCACATCATGTGACCCAAGGAATTTGTCAGTTTTGACCCCATGTAAATGATGTGAACAAATAATGTATATGACCACAATATGATATTACATATCAAATTTTAAACCCTTGGGTTGTATGGTTTCTGGGGACCTTTGACCTCTAAACCTCAAAATCAAAAGCGTCATCCCTTCCTCCCATGTAGGCAGCATAGCAACATAAATTATCATTGATCAAAGCCTTATCTATATATTGAGTGCAACAAATGACCGACTGTCCAACTATCCAACCGACAGCTGCAAAGCAAAATACCACCACTTTTTTCAAACAGGGAATACAAATTATTTGTCATCTAATAATCAAATCTATTCCATTTCAGTACAGCATTTATTTTTAAAAAAAAATCTCAACACAACAAGATATTCAGGGACAATACTATTCTCTTTTATGGATTTTTTTGTTGAAAGGAAGTCTCTTCTAAACAAAATTCAAGTTCTGGCAGAAAGTCATCTCTGATTGCACAGGCAAATCTGGGACGACAATCTAAGCTCATGCATTAAGCCCAGTTTTCCCAGAACGAGACTCATAATTATTATGGTCTTCTTCTTAACTGTGAAAGAAAGTCAGCAGTTTGTCCACATCTGAGGCATCAAGACTGCAGTCCAGGAGTTCCTCTTTGGTTGCTGTGGCAACCTTGCTCAAGCAACCAAGTCTGTCTGCTATAACATGACATTGTAAGAAGAGTTAAGAAGTAATAAAGCATAAACAAGTATATCGAACTACACAAAATTCATATACATCTCTAATTAATTTCTTTTGTGATTCAAGTTACATAAGTCTCGAAGTATACATTTCTCTAAACATGTATTGAGCAATTGAAACTGGGAAGAGATAAGTACGATAATATGAAATATTTTAAGATGATCTGCTATAAATTGTCTGTTTGTATACTTGCTATGGTAAGTTGTGTGATAATAGATATGGGATCATATTCTTTAACATATTCCTAAATGAAAGAGTAAAACATATTCTTCAACGTGCAGTTTTCTATAAATGCTTTATTTTGTTAACCCTTTTAGCGCTGGAACCGAATTTTAAAGGCCTTTGCAAACAGTTTGGATCCAGATGAGACGCCACAGAACGTGGCGTCTCATCAGGATCAAAACTGTTAGCTGTTCTGATAGTAATCTTTGAAAAAATCAAAGAAAATGCTAACTATAGACATTCAGAAGACGACATTTTAGCAGACGACAAATNATTATTATTATTATTATTATCATTATTATTATTATTATTATTATTATTATTATTATTATTATTATTATTATAATTATTATTATTATTATTATTATTATACTCTCTGGAACTCTCTTCCTCAGCATATCAGAGATGCCATAAGTATTTCATCTTTTAAACACAGTGTTAGGGAGCATTTTTTAAGCCAGATAGATTTTTAATATGCATCTCTTTAAGATTTCTTACTGTTGATTTAATGTGAATGTTAATATAGTTAGATTTATTGTGTCTTATATAGTTGCTGTATGATTATTCTTCAGCGTGGCAAATAATTTTATGTTCATTTTTAAACACTTAAATTGTGATAACTTCTAACAAAGTCTAGTCTAGAACTTATCAGAATATATTCTATGCATTTAGGTTAGCGTAACTTAAATATGGTATATGTCTTTCATTATCATTTACTGTGATATTACTATATACTGTGATATAAAACGTTGTCTCCTATGTCATACAATATTATAACTAAAGGACCACAATGGAAATAAGGGTTTAATTGCAAACCCTTTATTGCGCAATCCTTAACGTATAATGTTGATTGACATGGCTTTGTTTATACATGCAGGTTGTTTTATTACTTATTGTATATAACATGCTGCCATGTAAATCTATGCATTTTATGTTGAAATAAATCTATTATTATTATTATTAAGCCTGCGCAAAGTATTGCTTAACTTTAAATAGTTTCCAGTTTACTTATGAATGTTTGATTTTTCATCTCGTCGATTTGGTTACAATTCAGTTGAGAGTGTCCAATATAGCAAACACAAAAACACAACACAACTCAATCCGGTTTGTTCTTGTTCTTATCAACATATTTTTATCACAGAACTACACTTATTAACAACGAGTAGAAACTGGGATCACCGCATTGAAACGAGCAATGCAACGTGTTTGCGGTTTTAACCACGAATTGATAACAAATCAAATGCGCGTATAAAACGATTTCAGTCATTTGAACCTATACAGATAGAAAACAAAAACATGAATGCCTATGCAGGATGCGTGGATACTGCACACATAATTTTGATGTAGTATTGTCATAAATATCAGAAATATATTTAAGCGACTAAGGGATAAGTTTACAAGTAGTAAGCATACACAAAAATATGGTACATCCATTAAAAAAGAAATTGAACTGTCGAGTTAGCGACAGAAAAGTATCACACACACGTTGTGTACGCAAGATCGTAAATATCGTTCGACCACGTAACCAAAAATAGTTCTCTGATTAAATCATCTGAGGACTGAAAAATGACAGATGTGAACGTGGATAGTATCCTATGATGTCTCAGCACTTTTCACTTCAATTCCAGTACCTAAAGCACTCACAGTGATCAAGAACAAATTGGCTGGAGACACCAAACTCAAAGAACGATCTGAACTCAGTGTTGAACAAGTGACCGAGTTGTTAGACCTCTTCCTTAGTAGCACATACTTCATATACAATGAACAATTCTTCCAACAGAAGCAAGGTGCGGCCATGGATTCTCCCGTATCGCCGATTGTCGCGAGCTTATATATGGAGTTCTTTGACTGAGTCATGTGACTGTGACGTCAGTTAGCCAGTTATCAGCTGATGAAGAAGATGTGATATCTTCGAAAATTCCAAGGTTAAATAATTCGGCTCTGAGTCCAAAAATTTACTCAATAATGCATCAACCAGAGCAGAGAAACCTCCACGAACGTTCAAACTTAGTATGTGTCGTATTCTTTAAATCAGTAGTAGTTATACAATTCCTAAATACTCAAATCGTCCCAAATCATTAAAGTTATATTTAAGTTGTTTTGTGCTCAAGTGTTCTAACATAAATCCGCGTGTGTTCACCTCTTTTGTGAAATTAAGAAATTATTGCAAATGTATCATCTGCAAACAGTGTACAGTGTGCACGCTTCATTGCCATCGCCGAATAAGATATATAATAAAAGTTTACGAACACGTAATTTAATAACGAACATTAATAAGATGCAATATAATGATTTGTTTTTTCTTTGAAATCTGATATAATGATATGTTTTATCAATTTTTCTCTTCAGTTTAAAAACAATACAAGTGTTGGAAANGCACATAGTATTGCCATTAACTGACAACTGCCCTTATTGAGCACATAGTATTGCCATTAACTGATAACTGCCCTAATTGTAGCACATACTATTGCCAGTAACTGACAACTGCCTACTTGCGCGCATACTAATGCCAGTAACTGACAACTGCCCTTATTGAGCACATACTTGTCAGTAATTGAGAACAGCCCTACTTCACCACATACTGATACCAGTAAGAGTCAACTACCCTGCTTGACCACATACAAGTGTCAGTTATTTACAATTTCTCTACTTTAGCACATACTAATGCCAGTAACTGACAACTGCCCTAATTGAGCACATACTAATTCCAGTAACTGACAACTGCCCTACCTGAGCACATACTAGTTTCAGTCACTGACAACTGCCCTACTTCAGGTTATGTACATACTGATACCAGTAACCGACAACTGCCCTACTTCAGAATATACTCATGCAAGTTACTGATACCTGCCATATTCTTCAGTACATCCTAATGCCAGTAACTGACAACTGCCCTACTTCAGCATATACTAATGTCAGTTTCTGACAACTGACCCACTTCTTCACATACTAATTAAGGTTACTGACAACTGCCCTATTTCCCTACATACTAATGCCAGAAACTGACAACTGTCCTACTTCCGTACATACTAATGGCAGTAACTGACAACTGCCATACTTGAGCACATACTCATGCCAGTAACTGACAAACTGACCTACTCAGCACATACTCATGCCAGTAACTGACACACTGACCTACTCAGCACATTCTAATGCCAGTAACTGACAAACTGACCTACTCAGCACATACTTATGCCAGTAACTGACAAACTGACCTACTCAGCACATTCTAATGCCAGTAACTGACAAACTGACCTACTCAGCACATACTAATGCCAGTAACTGACAACTGCAATACTTCAGCATATACTAATGCCAGTTACTGATAACTGCCCTTCTCTCACACATAGTTTTGCCAGTAACTACATTTCAATACTTGCAAATTCTTGTCTAAAAATGCCTCTAGTATTACAGTTACTGTTGCTTGTCTTTCCCCCTTCAAGCACAATTCAGTTAGAATTGTAAAAAAAGTGAAGAGCATAATCATGGTTGTCACAATATTGAGCTTATGTCAATAACCTAAAAATTACCAGAATTATGCCAGAATCATGCAGAATACTCAAGTTCAGATCGTCTTTATTAAGTTTGACCACTGTTATCAGTAATCTGTAGTAGTTATGTGAAAAACCGAAAATAAGTAAAAAAAAGAAAGATCGAGTTTGTTGCTGAAAAGAGGGCCATAACTTATGCTGTCAGAAAACAATAAAATAAATGAAACTGATGAATGGTCAATGGCGAAAAGCTTTCTTGATGTATGTGTTCCAAGAGAAACAAATTATTATCCAAGGGGCAATAACTCCCTGAAAACTCACTGAAGCAAAACAACAAGACAATATGTGTATATAATTATTCAAAAGGGCAAGAACTCCCTGAAAAATCAGAGCAGAACAAACTGACACTATGGGCATATGCCATCAACCCTAAAAGGAAACTGTATATGAACTTTCATCAAATTCAGATTGTTAGTTCTTGATTTATCGTGCAGAAACGAAAAATCTATTAGAAAATGACATATAAATAATCAATGGGCAACCACTCCCTGAAAAATAATTGGACTGGAACAACCTAAGAACAATGCACATGACCATCACTTAGTGGCTTTGCAAAAATGTTGCATCAATTTTGATGAAGAACTCGAGCGGAAATTAAAAAGTGGACATATCAATTTTCAAAGGGCAATAACTCCCTGAAAAATCATTGGACTGTAACGACCTGACAAGGATGCGCATTTCCACCCTGTATCAATGCTGCAAAGCAAATTTCATCAAACTCAGATAATAAGTGTCGGAGATCTTGCACAGAAACAAAAAGTGTGATGGAAGGAAAGATAGCAAGACGGAAGGAAAGACCTGCAGCACGGAAACAATTATCAGGGAAATTTGTTTAAGACCAACGCAAACTCAAATCCATAAAAAAATTGGGAAGAACAAAAATGAACCAACGTACCCACGTGCACCAAAAGCAACACTGATGAATATATTTGTGTTATTACTTTTGCATCAAAACTTTTTGAGTAACATGCAACACAAGTCCAACAATGTCATATTTTGGTTTTAAAGGGTTCTACTGATTTCTGAAAAAAGCACCAGTGTTCTTGTTGAGATTTATATTTTTGTAAAATGTTTCATCTGTTAAGCAGGTGAGCAGTTCTTTTGGAGCTCGCACAACAGAATAATCCGACAGACAGACGGAAGTAAAGAAGGACTGACAGTCAAAGGTAATCTCAATGCTCCTGTCCCTAAACTGGGTACATACTTTTTTTACAAAGTAGATTAAGGCAGTTTTTTTTACATAAGTAATAATGTATTTAAATTATAAGGTGTAAGGTGTGACTTAAATATCAAGTAAACAAATACTGAACTGTAACTGAAAGAGGTTTTTAATTTATTGATTGTGTGTCAAATAAGGTAGCCTTTATCAACACTATTCTTAAAAAGATAAATCTGTAAATGACACTACTCCTGTTACAAATTAGGCTATACAAGTTTCCTAGTACTTTGACAGGATAGCCAAAATCATTTGGATTGTTTTCATTAATTGTGATTAAATTACCATCATAATAACAGCAATTATAACTTAGTATGACCCTATGGAAATGAGTTCAATTGAATGAGCATGACACATACGAAAATTAATGTAATGCAGTATAAATAAAAAAACACATAAATTTAAGCAATTATGTAAATTTGAACTCTATAAATTTCCTATGACTATCAAAGTTCTTCATCACAAACTTATAGAATTCCATTGTGTCACATCACGCCTATTAATCTATGAACAATGTATTTATTTGTTGTAAAAATTAGGGCACAGAACATAATAGATACAACAAGACACATGGCCATGCATTAAAACCGGGTCTTCAATCTTCGATATGATAATCTAATTCATTTCAAATGCTTTATTTGTTATCTGAAGTTAGGTCTGATGAAAGCTACCTGTACACACAATTTCAGCATAATACCTCCTTCCAAACTCAAGTTATTGAGCAGACACCTTTTTTTTAATTTAAAGCAACAATAACTTCAACCTTTATCCAAAATGCAATCCCAAGTTAAGTCTACATAACAGGAACCTACACAAAAAACCTCAATGCAATACTTTTATCCAAACTCAAGTTATTTAATGAACACTCTTTCACTTTTCTTTTTTTATAAACAGTGACCTTGACCTTTACCTGACTAGCAATCCCAAGCAAGGAGTGCAGGTAAGCTACCTACAAACACAATTTGAATCCAATTCCACCTTCCAAACTTTAGTTATAGTGGAAATTGTTTTTATATTTTAAGTAACAGTGATCTTGACATTGACCGGACCAGCCCCAAAATGCAACCCAAAGCTTGGTTTCCATGTAGGTTAGATACACACAATTTGAATGCAGTATCCGCATCCAAACTTAAGCTATTGAGTGGAAACTGTTTTTATATTTCTAGTAACTGCGACCCTGACCTTGACCAAATTAGCTCCAAATACAATTCCAAGCTAGGTCTCCATTTAAGCTTGCTATATTCATAGTTTCATTACGATAAGTTAATCCAACATAAAGTAATTGAATGTAAAACCACCTATTAGAGAGCAGATATCATTAATTAGACAAACTTGAGATAATTCAAGGGCCATAGTGCAGAAGTGCATCATGCATTTTGGCTGGTAATCAGTTTAATCATGATACAGTGTCAACTATCAGAGTTTGAGGACATAAAGATTTTTTTTTATTATTAAAGCCATTATAATAATGTTCCCTGGTTTTGTTAATGGGCGTAAACAAATGTCATTGAATATACTTTATAATAACACAATCATATTTGGAACAATCTAAAACAATTAAAATATGAAGAAACTAGAAATGCGTCAGAAGGACATGGAGCCCCCCCCCCNCCCCCCCAACCCTCGGCTATATTTCACATGACACAGAAACATTGTTGTGCGCCACAACTCATGTGAACGGTAAATACAGCATTTATGTACATGTCCTTTGTTAGTGTTGCTTTACATAAAGACTAATTCTAATATGTGACATTGATCTTTAAGCAAGCACCATAGTTGTTGTTGATACAACATGTCATCTTGAAAGGATGAAAAAAACAACCTTAAGAAAAAGAACTGACAGTCACATGAACATCTACTATCGCTATACCTATATAAGAAATCAAGTATGTCCACTTTGACCTTGACCTTGAAGCTACCTGCATGGTTGTTTCACACTACAAAGCGTCCAGATATTATGATTATTTATAAGAATTTAATTGAGAATCCCATAAGGCATAACAAAGATATTGGAAAAATAAGGAATATGCTCTAACTCCAAGTTTTCACTGTGACCATGACCTTGACTAGAACATGTACTTTAACAATATACATAAGTCAATTAGTCATATGTGCTTATTTATCTCGAAATCCCTTTCATGCAGGTCAAAGTTATGAGCCGGACACGCACATGTACTTTGACTTTATACATATAAGGAATATGTTTAAACTTCAAGTCTCAATTGTGACCTTGATCTTGAGGTGAGCGACATGGTCGCTGCAAGTTAGACGTTNTGAATTTCTAAAATTAGCATTTTCTTTGATTTTTTTTCAAAGACCACTATCAGTATAGCAAACAGTTTGGATCCTGATGAGACGCCACGTTCTGTGGCGTCTCATCTGGATCCAAACTGTTTGCAAAGGCCTTCAAAATCCGGTTCCAGCGCTCAAAGGGTTAACAATATACATAAGTCAATTAGTCATATGTGCTTATTTATCTCGAAATCCCTTCATGCAGGTCAAAGTTATGAGCCGGACACGCACATGTACTTTGACTATATACATATAAGGAATATGTTTAAACATCAAGTCTCAATTGTGACCTTGATCTTGAAGCGAGCGACATGGTCGCTGCAAGTTAGACGTTGTCTTGACATGATGGTCATTTGTGCTTATTTCTCGAAATCCCTTCATGATGGTCAAAGTTATGAGCAAGACATGAACATGTACTTTGACTATATACACATAAGGAATATTGAAATACTCAAAGTATTCACTGCGACCTTGACCTTGAAGTAAACAACATGTTTTTTGCACATGAAACATCGTTCATATGATGCTCATTTGTGCCAAGTCATTTAAAAAAGACCATCATGCAAAAAAAACATTATGGGCCTCACACAGTACTTTCACTATGTACAAATAAGGAATAAGGGAAAACTTCAAGTGTCCAGCGTGACCTTGACCTTTAAGCGAGGGACATTGTTGTTGTGGCGACACAATAGGATGATTATTTGTGCCAATTTATTGCGTAATCCAATAATTTTCAACAAAGTTATGAGCCAGAAAAAAAAAGTCCCACGCGAACTAACAAACATGCAAACAGACACACACTCAAGGACAACATTATTTGCCATTCCGACATAAAAAGGTCAACCAAATAGTTTCTTTTCACTGGGATTCAAACTAGGGTTGTTTGATAATGGTATCACGCCCTGAAGAACAAGGGTAAAATTCCCTGGTCCTTTTTATCACCCACCTTTGCAATTGTAAGCATACACTTCACTGCCTCAGCCTCATTATGCACTAGCAACATCTCCAGTCTTGTGTTACTGTACCTGAAAAAGACAACTGGGCATAATAATATTCAGTGATTTGTTTGCTGTATATTTCACAGCCTGTGCCTTTTGGAATTGGAAAAACTAGCAAGATAAAGCATTAAAATGGGGGAAATGAAATATTATTAATATGATAAATAACAGTATTCCAATTGTTTATAAATGCATGTTAAACTGGATTTTAAAATTTATATTATAAAGTGCTACGGAACTATATCACTGTATAATAAACTCAACAAGCAAATTCGTTGAATTGATATCCCCCGCAAAACTAGAGCTTTGTCACAGATGTGACGTATACCCCCACATGCTGCATTGACACAGAATATTTACAAAGGGCCATAACTCTGTTATTAACAGATGGTGTACATATTATGCCATTTGGCGTGCATCATCCTCTTATCCATTTATATACTCATACCAAGTTTTAATGAAATCCGCCAAAGCACTTCCAAGATATGGCTCCGGACACAAAAGTGCGGGACGGATGGACGGAAGGACGGACGAACAACGCCAAAACAATATCCCTCCGCCTTTTTGTGCAACAAAATACTGATCAGCAAACTTGTATTTAATTTATTGATCATNTTTTTTTTGGGGGGGGGGGGGATTTGTTTTTGAGAATTGGGGAAAAAATATGCATATTTGGCATGGGGAATGGGTCCGACTATCGGACCCGTGAGATAGGCAAAAAAAGGCCTGCTGTCTATCTACATATGTTCAGTAACTTCTATTTGCAAGTGTACATGCATGTAGAATATTCACAAATATGTATTAACTAAAAAAATACATGCAAACAATTAACAAAATAAGCGTTTAGCTACAAAGACTCACAAATAATTGCACTTTTTTTCCACCCATACTTTTGATTCACAATGTTTGACTCATAGATATGAAGTCATTTTGGTTTACTCTTGAATAGGCCAAATATTATAATGGCTTCAAATGAACATTTATTTTTCCCAAATGGACACTAAAAATAAAGAAGGCAAAAAGGAGATTATTATGATCCTGTACAGTAATTTTGACTTTCAAAAAATGCTGAGCCAAAAGAAGGCTATTGTCCGTATTCACCAACCAATTCTTAGACTTAAGAATAGAGAATAGACTAAGAACCAAGCAAAATACTTTAGAGTTTGAATATGAACAGGCTACAAATGAGATAGATTAATTGTTCTAAATGAAGAATTGGGTAGTTACAGGTGTAACATTCCATGTCATGTTGAACTTCATTATACTATGAAAACATTAGAGTTTAAGAAGAATATTCTACATTTTTTGCACTTAACTCTTTCAGTGCTGGAACCGAATTTTCAAGGCCTTTGCCAACAGTTTGGATCCAGATGAGACGCCACAGAACGTGGCGTCTCATCAGGATCCAAACTGTTTGCTATTCTGATAGTATTCTTTGAAACGAAATCAAAGAAAATGCTAATTTTAGAAATTCAGCAGACAACATTTTAGCAGACAACAAATTTCCCAGCATGCAAAGGGTTAAGACTTAGAATTGATTGGTGAATACGGCCCTGATACTCACAGTCTCTGTACGAGAGAGAAGACCCATCTCTCATGCTGACCATGGACTGGGGCCACGCACAGCAGGTAGCACTTCCTGTGCACCTGCAGGAACCGCCCCAACCTGCAACAGTCACATGGCAATCATGGCAGTGAAAACCCAAGCCTCGCTCTGATAATTAAAATAATAGGAGCCACTGTCCGGGTTGTAAAAATAATGTAGGAGCGATTGTCCGCCCTGTCAAAACATCGTAGGAGCAACTGTCCGCCCTGTCAAAAGATCGTAGGAGCGACTGTCCGCCCTGTCAAATTTAGCGTAGGAGCTATTGTCCGTAGGAGCGATTGTCCGGATACCTTTTTTTTTGTATCTATAGATATATGATCAGCAGTATGTAATCATGTAAAATAAACCGCGAAAACTACGCCTAAATATCCCGTTCTGCGTGAAATGCAGCTAAGAACTGCGCAGAAAAAAGCATATGCTATCTTTGATTTCATTCTTTAAACTCTTTACCTTTCACCAACTCCAACCACAATCAACGCCGTATATCTTTTTTAAAGATATTTCTTGTTTAAAATCAGAGACTTCTCCAAAAAATAACTTAATCCTGGATTGCCTTACCCTATTTACCTTGAATAAGTTGTTTTAAATTCCTCTTAGAACTAAGGATATTTACAATATCTGTAACCTCTGCATAAACATATTTTAGATGAAATTTCATGTTTTTCTTTAATTTCATGCCTGCATAGGTTTTTTTATTTATATAGGCTGCTTAAATGCAAATGCATGTGTTTATAGTCTGATTACTATATACATATTCAACCGACTTTGACAATTTGCACCCCGATCACTGGGATATAAGTCATCCGTTAACATTCGGCGCAGTTTTGCAGCCACGGAATATTGGCTTTTATCCCTCACAGGTACCCATTTATACACCTGGGTAGAGAGGAGCAGATGTGGGATAAATTTCTTGCTCAAGGAAATTCCAGTGGTCAGGGCGGGATTCGAACCCAGGACCTCTCGATCCCTACGCCAGCGTCCTACCATTAGACCACCGCTCCCTGCTTAAGTCTATTTACATTAACTTATTTAACCCAAGGACCCCAAAACTCATAAGGTTTTCATTACTTTTTATAACCATCCTAGCTACTAGAGTAAAAGCACCTTAAGGATGTGTTCTAAAGAATGACAATTGTTTGCAATGCAATACATGTTCACAATGGTAGTCCCTGGAAATATATTCCCCAACCTTTGACTTAATAATAAAAAATTGACTTAGAAACAAGAAAAATATGTCAAGCATTTGAATATATTCAGGCTGCCAGTGATAATGATGTCACTAACAAATTATTCTACATGAAGAATGATGTAGATAGAGTTGGTTAAGGCCAAGTATTGCTCAAAAGTAGAGCAATTCTTGAATATTCCAACTTAAGAAATAGTGTTTATTCTTAGACCATACTCTAAGAATTGCTTTGGGAATAGGAGCCCAGGCCTTTATGAGTAATACTCCTATGAGGAATTAATTTAATAACAAAATGTACAAATAAAAGTCAAAGGTCTTTTTTGTACAATTTAATTTTCTATTTATTTTCTTTCTGTCAATATTAAAAGTGTATGCCTTATATGCACATTATTCTGTTGTCAGACATGTTATTTATTTTTAAAATGTTAACAATTACAAGACTCTTGGAAAGGCATAAGCTGCACATCGGAGCTGGATTATGATGATCCAATAATTATCGCTACAAATCTGCAAGCAAACATAAAGATTATAATGTAAGCCAGCAAACAGTATATGTCATAATCTGTGCTTTTGGAATTAAATATACTATAATATTCCAGAGAAACTTTAAATGAAACTAAACATGTGGATTTAAAATTGTCCTGTGACAATAATCCTGTTTTATTCAAATGGGGATTGAGGGTCAATTATTTGCAGATAATATGTTCATAAATACATTAATATATTCCCCAAAAAGTTTTACTTGCATTAATAGCATCAATTAAATTCTCAACCTGACATGAACCACCAGTTTTTTTCCGAAACCATGTTTTTTACCTTTAATGACATTTCACATTTAACAGAAGTTCTTTAGCTTTGATGTCATTTCACATTTGTCTTAAGTTTTTTTTAATTTGATGACATTTCACATTTATCTTAAGTTTTTTTAACCTTTAATGGCATTTTACTGACAGTGTTTTACGTTTATCTGAAGTTGTTTTTTTTACCTTTGAAGGTATTTCACTGACAGTATTTCACATTTATCTGAAGTTTTTTATCTTTGAGGACATTTCACATTTATCTGTAGTTTTTTACCTTTCCTGAAACTCGGCAGAGAGTTCCTGACCCGACTGCTCACCGTCTGTTGCCAATGCTTTTCCAAGGGGAACCAGAAGAAATGCCACCCCAGACAGTGGGAATATTACACTGCTGGGAATTATACTGTCTGAAACTAACCAAAACTAACATGTTAAGGAAATGTGTAGGAAACATATTTTTGATTTAATGTTGTTTATTAGTCAAAAACTTTGGATTTCTTATGTGTATGATTCAGATCACCAGAGCAGTAGGCTAGTAGCGTGTGCGGTTGAATAGCACAATAGTTGTTTACCACTATTACATAAACAACAATATTGTATAGTTTTTATTTAGATTTTATTAAGATTCAAACATCATATGAACAAATATTTTTGCAGTTAACTATAACTTGTTTCTGTATTGTTTACTGTTTTAGTTTAATTATGAAAAATGTGAAGAATCAGCATATTTTGTGCGATAATGAATTTAAATATTTTCAATGAAATGTTAACAATAAATATAGAAATCATCTATCATATACTATTTTTTTCACTAACATGCATTTGTATTATTTTCAGTACATTAAAAGCAATTGAAGAAAATATAAACTTTATAGTAGTTTAAAGGGACTGTAAACCACGACTGACGAAAAAAGAAAAGTTTTAAAATACCGTATTTTTTTTCAATTATTAGTTTATATTGATTAAATTATCACGCCTGGTATATTACATTACTTGAAAAAAGTTCATATTTTCAGTATATTCGGTAATAAAATTTTGCGATGTGAAATCGAAAGTACATCGCGAAAATAGGTGACATAATGATATACACACTATATAAATAACGCAAGTAGATTGATCATTTTATATATAATATATATACAATTCACTACGCATGCAAAATTTGCATTCCTGGGTTTACCACGTGACGAGGATGATCAATCTACTTGCGTTATTTATAGTTAACATGTAGTTACCTGGTAGACATACCCAGTAAAATTTATTACCGAATATACTGAAAATATGAAAACTTTACAACTTTTTTCAAGAAATGTAATATACAAGTCGTGATATTTTAATCAATATAAACTAATAATTGTAAAAAAATACGGTATTTAAGAACTTTTCTTTTTTTGTCATTCATGGTTGACAGTCCCTTTAACATCCAATGATAGAAAACAAATGCATAATTTGTAAACATTGTTTGATAGTTTCACATTTTCAACTATTAAACCCCATACGTATCAATCAAAATTGTTCATTAAATATAACTTTGTGCTAACAAAAAGCCTATGTTTTTAGTATATTAAAAGCAAAGTAAATCGAAGGTCAAAAGGCCTGTAAATGGCATGCATGCACTGAAATGGAGTTTGTCCCATTGTACTGCAAGCAATGGATGATTTTCATGACGCCATGTTTTGTTGTTGTTTTTGCCGTCTAAGTGTATTATTTTTCATTTTCAATTAAGGGCAGCAAATATATTATACATATCATGCTATGTAGGTGTTGCATAAAAAACGCTAATAAGCCGATCGGTAACGTATATGGTACCTGTTTACATTTCTTAGAAAGTGTATGTATGTGGTTCGGTTTGGTAAAGCTCGTTAAAAATTTATATTTATTCAACACTTCCATATACATGTTATATTCAATGTAAATTTGATTTATGTGATCACTTCACTTCACACGTCAGGTTGAGCTAGAATATACGATTTAAATGTCAACATTTTATTATCGCAATCTCAAATCAATATATGAATCTGATATAGGATTGTTTAAAAAACATTCATTATATGGTACTACCAATCTTAAGCATTNTAATGTGCGAAGTCATAAAGTACTGTTTATTGGAATAAAGCGGGTGTACACTATGATAACGCTGTAATCTGTCAAATTCTTCAGTACCGTTTTCAATCGCGGGTTACGTAATAGCCAATATGGCGGCGCCCATATTATCGATTCTGGGATTGTCTATATTACGGGCAATATAACATTTCTAATTTTTTATATATGTTAGATTTATTGTGCTAACTGTGAAACATATCACTGAACTTTAACACCGTGAGCACAAAACGTTTAATAATATGAAGATCATAATTATCTAACTGTTTGTTGTTAAAGACGCGCAGTGCCATTTAAAAAATTCCCGCGAGTGACACTTGATTGTCATCAAGTTTGAGTTCAGCCGGTTTTCAACTGGTCAGTAATTCAAGTCGAAAATGTATATCGTGAACAGCTGCTGATTTAAGATTATACATTATTGTTAAACGGGGGTTTGAATATTCTTGAAAAAAGTTTAAAGCTGCTTTCGTCAAAAAACGTCTCAAAGGGCACTTAAGTATTTTTTAAATGCCGAATACGCAATTTGTATTATTGCTCTTCTTCTTCTTCTTCTTCTTCTTCTTCTTCTTCTTCTTCTTCTTCTTCTTCTTCTTCGTGATAACAGTACTCCACCATACTAGGATAAACCTAACTGATGGTTGTGTACTGGCGCTGCGTGAAAATTGTGTGTATGATACAAGCTTGGATCAGAAGCATCGCAATAAGTCACACATATCAATCGCAATGAAGGATCATTTACGAAAATTGTCAATATGTCATTTAGCCATGTTATTTAAAGGCAACACGCAATAAAACAACAATTTTAAAGTATTTAAATGTATGTGATATAAATTTCAATTTAAAACAAATATCGTACAGACATTTGATGGGCCTTAAATTATTCGATTACAATTAAAAAATAATAATCATGCCATATGGAACACACTTGCCATTTGAAAATATATTTATACGAGATATACATGAATTGCGATAAAACAATTGAACTGATTTTCTTCACAGTAATGAATGTATGCGTATTTATTTTCTGAACAGTGTACCAACATGTGTTTACTTTCAAATCCGCCATTCAAATTACATCGCAACATCCTAGTTGGATAGAGATGCTTAATATATTAAGTGAGTATCTCTACTCGGGTCTCGGGGGCGATCTATACGTTATTACCTTTAGGGGTACAATAATTTTATTTTCATCGATATGCAATATAATTTATTACCTTTAGTCATTGATTTCAAAATTATTTTTGGTAGAAAACTTAATGAGGTACATCAGATGAGATATACACCCACTAATTTTCAAAATATTTTAGTTACCGGTACGTAACCTTGAAGTCACTTACTATTAAGGTTGGTGAAAAAACAACAACTAAAACCATAATTTTTAATCTCTTGATGTTATTGTGTGATTTAGATCTAGGTTGATTTTATAACAATGTCCGAGTTTATGCAACATAATGTCCTACGTCACTGTTTTCCAAATACCTATTGAAACACAATCAATGCTAGACAATTGACGCACGTATCAATTTGGTTTAAACAGTATTTATTATGATACTTTGAACATGGCATGAAAAGAATCAATTTTGACAGACATAATCCGTTTACCGGTCCATTCGTGTCCGAATCATCCGCAAAGAGCATTCATTTTTATAATTTAAACCGTTATTGGAAGCACCGATTGGCCGACGATTTAAAGTGGGCGCGTTTATGCTTATAATTAAAATCGATTCGCACATTCTAGCCTCAGTTTTTAATTAGACAGCAATGGGGAAACATGAAAATACTTTTGTGTTGAACATTTTAATTTGCACGTGCATATTTGGAGTTTTTAAAGAAACACATGGTATGTGCATATTTGTATTTTTGATAACTTGTCTTTCTCTGTTAACACGTTTTATATATTTTTAATAATTATATTAATATAATCGATATTTATTGTTATTTGTAAAAAACACAATTACCTTACATTTGCACAAACCAGATGAGAGGGAACGATATTGTGTAGTCGAAATTAGCAGAATCGGCTGTCAGCAGAACGATATTACAAAAAGCTAGTTCACTGCAATCTGCTAGATAAATATATCACTAATATTGCCGTAAGTCATCTTTGCGATGAATTCAGTCGCCAATATTTCAATGCCTGTTTTCATACTCATTACGTCATTTGATGAAAATTAAAAGAAAAAAGGGTTTAACAATATGCGGAGGATAATAATAATTTTAAATTAAGAACACAATGAACTTTTGCAATAGCATCTATGCAATGTTTGCGTTATGTTTCCAACAGTTTTAACACCAATAAATCAATGATAAATGCTAACAATGCTAAAATAATGATGTGACAATTATCGATATGTAAGTTTATTGCCTTATTGCCAGAAGTTGTGTCAAAATGTAATGTATGTCAAAACAGATTGACGTGCGCCGACTAACAGGTTTGGTCTCCAGATCGAATTATTGCTTATTTGTCTCAACGATTGCACATTTCTAAGCACAATGAATTTTGAAGTGTTACATACTTCACCATTTCCAGTTTTGTTCAAGTCATATTTACAAAAGATAGTGCCTTTATTGTGAACGCGCAGAACCTTATACATATTTATAATTTAACTGTGACGGACAATTCTTTCTCAGTGGGTCGAAACAGTTCTTCTTCCGATAGACCACTCCTTCTAGATAGACGATTTTTTTGCTTAACAATGATAACTATATTTTACTATTTAACAGGCTATGGAATTCTTTTTGCATTGTGTGTGGATACTTTAAACTACAATAATTTTGTGTCTAAATATATGGGTCATGTGTCACTAGGATGACTGGCTATATATATAGAGCTACCGATGACATAAAAGTGGCATACACTATGAGCCGAGCTTAAAGAATTTATTAAACTACAATTATCAGGGGAACAATCAAGATATTCATAAAATTCACTTTCTTCGTTGTACCATGGTGATTTAACTGCGTGTCGAAGATTTTTGTTTAGTCTTCAGACACATATTAAAAAGATATTCAGAGTCTATAGTAATTTTAAAAATAAAGGAACTTCGCGTTGGAATGTCGACTTTCCTTTAAAACGGACACTTTTGTTTGTTCACATATGCGTCGCAATACTGACTTGCTATATATTCGAACGCAATACAAAATATTATATTTACAATTATGTCATTTCATACTATTAATTTAAAGAAAAAAGTACGAGATTAACATGGAAAACAATGCGATAGCCAGACCGACCATATCTTTTGTGCCGACCTCATTATTAAGTATTCCATGATGCTATTTAGATTATTTTTTTCTATATTCAATCTTATTCGCTAAATTTACTTTAACATAATAAAGAAAAAAAGTCGAATAGAGATTTGTAAGATTTCTGTCATTGAATATATAGGAAATAACTCGTGCACCGTATTTTTTTTTAACTCAACGAAAGAAGTTTAAGCTAGTTGGAATGTCGACTTTCCTTTAAAACGGACACTTTTGTTTGTTCACATATTCGTCGCAATACTGACTTGCTATATATTCGAACGCAATACAAAATATTATATTTACAATTTTGTCATTTCATGCTATTAATTTAAAGAAAAAAGTACGAGATTAACATGGAAAACAATGCGATAGCCAGACCGACCATATCTTTTGTGCCGACCTCATTATTAAGTATTCCATGATGCTATTTAGATTATTTTTTTCTATATTCAATCTTATTCGCTAAATTTACTTTAACATAATAAAGAAAAAAAGTCGAATAGAGATTGAACGGACGGAACTAGCCAAAATGTAGACGAGTTGGCTTAATAAATACTCGTTACATAACTTGAACACTATAGTTTGTTTATGTAGATTTTGTTTATTTCAGGGGCTCTCGTTACAGAGATCCAGCCGCGGTATGGGAGTCTTGCTGGCGAGACTCGATTAACAATTTATGGAAATGGTAAAATGGAGCTTTTTTTCTGTGCAGTTATCTCTCTTGTTTTAAGTTTTGCCATGATTATGTCTGAATCCTGCGACCATTATATGGCAGTTTTAATAAATATCGTATTTATTTATTTAGATTTCACTCTTATTATATATTTGAAACCAATGTTTACCGCAATGTTTGAAACTGGAATAGTCTAGCCTGAAAATTCAAGCTGATTAAAAGTAAAAGACACTTCAACTCTCATGATTGTTTAGGCTTCACATTTAATTGAAAGTGTCAAGTGCTATTATGTGTAATTTTCTCACATTGCAAAACTATATGAAATTTACTTCAATTATTGCATGCAGTATATAGATAAGAGGCTGTACTTAATTTAATTTTAGGATTTGCGGACAATCAATTCAGTCAAACAGATGACCCGGCTGTTGGAAATCGTGTCTATCTCGTTGGGGAGTCAGGGACAGAATTCGTCTGTCCTATTCACAGAGATGGTACAACAGAGATGCAGATTATGTGCTATACACCAAAGTAGGTTTAATATTTTTTTAATTTTAAGTGAATTTGTTAAAAATTTAAAACCAGAATTTGAGGCATATCCGTACTTCTTGTTTTTGTATAACTGTGGAAACTTTTTAATTTTAATATCTGTATTTATAAGCACCATAAAGGCTATGATAAGTTCAGGGTTTTACATAGACTACCAGAAATGTATATCTTTCATGGGAATTAAAAACTATTAGAATTAAAATCATTACAGAAGCTGTGATTATAAGTCATAAAAGAATATTAAATATTTACATTCATTTTTGTGTGCACATATTTAACTTTCAATACAGTATCATAAAAAAAAAACAAAAAAAAAACTCAACTTTGAAAAAGAAATACCCCTCTTCACGGTCCCTTAAATAAAAACTTGTCATATAAATTTGAGGGGAAATACTTAAGTTTTCATTAGAGAGGGTATAAGTGTCACTTGAATGTGTTCTTACTAAATAGTAAATAATATACTGGTACTCAATGGTTGTTCTTATTAGTGGAATGCAGGAAGAGAACTACTATGTGAGGGTGGTGGTGGATGGACAGGCTGTCCCTGATGGCTTCCTCTGCAATGGCAGGCCAACAAGCAGTAGTTGTACTTACAAGGTAATACATAAGAGCCTCGCTCTGTGAAAAAGTGTGTAAAGTGTTGTCACAGATTAGCCTGTGCAGTCCACACAGGCTAATCAGGGACGACACTTTCCGCCTAAACTGGATTTTTGTCAAGAAGAGTCTTCCATTGAACCTAAAATATATTGTATGGAAATTTTCCAAAGAGTGACTGTAATTGGTTTCTTCAGGGTTGAATGCATTAAATGTATTAACAACTTAAATGGCTTATTTTATTGGTTATACGGTCTCGATAATTGTAAATTAATAATTCACATTTGATGACATAACTGTTGTTAAAATTATTTTCCAAAGGAACATTTTATTTTATTTGATGATCACTGGGTATGCCTTTGATGTGAAATTAAATTTTGATTTCATAACTTTTGTTATAATTATTTTTTCCAAAGGAAAATTTTATTTTATTTGATGATCACTGGGTATGCCTTTGATGTGAAATTAAATGAGTCGTGTTCTGATAAAACTGGGCATAATGCATGTGCGTAAAGTGTTGTCCCAGATTAGCCTGTGCAGTCCGCACAGGCTAATCCGGGACCACACTTTCCGCCTTAACTGGATTTTGGCTAAGAAGTGACATCATGTAAACGAAAAACGAAAAATTCCCTAAAAGCGGAAATTGTCGTCCCTGATTAGCCTGTGCGGAGTGCACAGGCTAATTTGGGATGACAATTTACGCACAAGCATTATGCCCAGTTTTCTCAGAACATCACACAAATATGACCATGTGATGGCTCCATTTAAAAAAATATATTGTTGTTCTTTCAGCCTAGAGCCTCTGAAACTCCCACTGTAGATTCTCTGTCTCCACACTCGGGAATGCCAGGTATTTGTGGTATAAATATAAGCCTTGCTCTAGGCAAATGGGGCGTAATCCATGTTGTGTAAAGTGTCGTCCCCGATTAGCCTGTGCAGACCGCACAGGCTAATTTTGGACGACACTTTCCGCTTTTATGCCATTTTCCGCTCACGGAAAGTCTCTTCTTTCAGAAAGCGGAAAGTGTCTTCCCTGATTAGCCTGTGCGGAGGAGTGCACAGGCTTATCTGGGAAGACACTTTACGCACATGCATTTTAACCTTTAACCTCCCTTTTCACAGAGCGAGGCTCAAATGTAACCTGTGATGGTTGCTTTAGGTTCTTCATTCAAGTCTCTACTTTAAAAGTGAAACCTTCAAACACAGTTTTAAGATGTAAAATTCAATTATTTAGGTCCTTATAAAATTGTTGTTAATGAAGCAGCTCAGTCTTCACAATTATTTATGGTTTTGGTGCGGGTTCAGGATTAACATGTTGGGGTTCTTTCTGCTGCTGCTGAGGCTGATGATGATGATCATTCAAAAAACAACATTTTTTTGTATTGTGTGATTGGCATAAGTTCATGTCTGTGATAATGATCTCTAAGATTAACTTAGTATTCAATTTTGCTCATAAAGGTTTAATAAGTTGTTGTTTCAAGGTCAACTACATTAAATTTATTAAGGACCACAACGGAAATAAGGATTTACTTCCTTTTTTGTGCTATCCTTGTATTTTAATGTTTGTGGCATGCATTTATCAACTGTGATGCTATTTTAAATTATATGTTTGCTATTTCTTATGCCATAAGCAGATACAACTTATTTTATGTGTAATATATGCTTTATGTACCATGTTTTACAAATTGTTAAAATATGAAATAAATGAATGAATGAATTAAGAAACATTTTTTGTTTGTTGTTATCAGGAACGCTTGTAAAGATGACAGGGAAACTGATAAGTGATCGATATGGAAGTAACCTTGCCAGTGCCACCAACGGAAAATCTACGAAACTGCTGAGAGTGTATGTTGGGCCCCAGGATTGCCAACTAAAGGATGGAGATAACTTGTAAGTGCTTGTCTCCTCTGCAATTCAAAATCTTTTGGAGATTTTCTCCCCTGCATGTAATTAATATAGGCAAATAGTTGTCTCCCTTGCATTTTACAAAAGTAGGCAAATGGTTGTCTCCCTTGCATATTACAAAAGTAGGCAAATGGTTGTTTCTCCTTGCCTGCTTATGAAACTTGTATTAAGTAAGTAATCTAAAAAACAATATCACATCCAACATAACCATTACAAGATAGCATAAGTAATCAAGATATTGTCAAGCGTGGATGGAATTAAAATAACAAGACAGAAGTCATGCACAAGACTGATAATCCTCGGCCCTTGGTTTAAGGTCCGATATAAGAAATAATTAAGACATTTGGTAATATCATTCATAAACATTTTCAGTTATGGTTTGGCTCTGAACGGTGAAGACACAGACTTTGGCTCTTTGACCTGCAAGTACAAGGGAACTTCAGTTGGTGAGAAATGTTCCTGTATAATATTCTCATTCTGATAAAAAAGGGCTTAATGCATGTGCGTAAAGTCTTGTCCCAGATTTAGGGACAACACTTTCCGCTTTTATGGTATTTTTCGTTTGAAGGAATTCTTTTCTTGGCAAAAATGTAGTTTAAGCAGAAAGTGTCGTCCCTGATTAACGTGTGCGGACTGCACAGGCTAATGGGGACGACTATACGCACTTGCATTAAGCCCTTTTTTCTCAGAGCTCTGCTCATATTATATTACTTCAGTGATGCATGTTTTCATATATGGTTTTTAAGTCAGTTTATGACTATTTTTAATTTTGAAATTTCTACTAAATTAATCTTTCCATAATGTTTTTATATCAAGAAATGACAACAAATCCCAGTTTTGCCCCCAAAATACATATTTTGCTTATACCAATCATTTTGATTAAAATATCCATGAATAAACCTTGGTTATCAAAGTATTTTTGTCTTTCAGGATTCTTTAATGCCAGTTTCATTTTGGAAGCACCCTTTGGCAGGTAATATAACACAGTGATTATCACAGTGTCATTTCAGCTTTTAGAGGAATGTTTTTATGTATGTGCACTTGCAACAGTAAGAATAACAATTGTTTGCTTACAATGTCCATACATTTGCATTTTCGATTTCAAAACAAGCCGTTCATAATATAAAGACACAAAGTGATTCATTTTTGAGAAATAAAATGTACATTTTGCCCTACTTCAAAGTTTGCCAATAATTACCATGTTAAATTCTTTATCTTAACAAACATGTTGCAGCAACTAAGAAACGTTTAAATCAGACAGCTAATGCTTATATATTATATACCATGTATAAGCCACGCTCTGGGGGAACCGGTCTTAATGCATATGCGCACAGGCTAATCTGGGAAAACACTTTAAGTACACTCATTAAGCCCGGTTTTACCACAGATATTCGCTAATATATTAAAATTGTGACTAATAATCTTGATTGTTCACAGATCTCTGGCGAATGCCCAGGTGTACCGGGTCTCCTACAACGATCAACTCTACATGTACCAATCATATACAAGTGAGCTTATATCTAGTCTGGGCTTTTTTTTGGCTCATTTTATGCCTTTATTCGGTCATATGTGTCGTGTTCTGAGAAAACTGGGCAAAATGCTTGTGCATAAAGTGTCATCCCAGATCAGCCTGTGCAGTCCGCACAGGCTTATCAGGGACGACACTTTCCCCCTAAACTGGATTTTCGCTAAGAAGAGACATCATTTAAACGAAAAATTCCATAAAAGCGGAAATTGTCGTCCCTGATTAGCCTGTGCAATCTGCACAGGCTAATCTGGGATGACAATTTACACACAAGAATTTTGCCCAGTTTTCTCAGAACACGACACATATTCCCAATAGCCAACAGTATATATTTTCCCCAAATCCAGTCTTAAATTTCACAATTTAAAGTTCGACTTTTTTTTTGTTTGGAAATAGAGCTGTTCAGTATAGAAATAAAGAATTTAAAGTTGCAATATCCATTTTACTGATATCTTAATGGTTAGTTTTTTTTCTGTTTTATTTAAGTTTTATCATAATTTATATTCAAAGTTTATAAATCAAGCAATTATTCTCTTTCCAAATGTAAAGCAAATTAACACTAAAATTCCCAATTTCACGGGTATCGGTCATATTCCCCAAATGGTGAGAAAAAGCCCTGCTAGTTTTCGTTGGTGTGTCATCTTATCAGAGTCAAAGCTTTTTATTTGATTGTGTTTATTGCATGTTTTACACTATGGAAACATTAATGGTAGTCTTCTTGCCAACAATGTCTTATAATTATATTATTATGGTGTGTAATATCAGGTTCATGAAAGGACTCACTTTACTTTGATTATAAAAAAGTTTGAAAAATTTGTTATTTGTGTAATGTTATTTGTGTAATGTGATTTTGTTAAGGATTCTTTTAAAGGAATCATTTATTTCATGATAACCGTATTTAAAAAACTGCTTTAATTTCTGAAGCATTTGCAATGATGGATCAACAACAGTTTCAATTTTGCTAAGGCTTTAGTAATGAAGTTTACATTTATCTAATGATTTAACACACACTTTATTACAGACATCACATCAATCAGTCACTCCAGTGGAAGTACGGCCGGTGGTTTGGCACTCACAATCTTTGGCAGTTTCTTTGACAATAGACCTCCATATGTGCAACCCAGGGCATTCGTAGGAGGTAAGTTTATTTACTGGCGAGAAATATATGACAAACAGTAATACATGACAAAAACTGTTTGTGTAATATTTCTATTTCAGTAATTTTGCCACATTTCACTGTCCATTTTTAGAGCTGTTGAAATTTTCCATGTCCGTTTATTTAGTTAGTAACCTTTTATTCTGACAAAAATAGTGTTAGTCGGAAACATTAATTTTGTTTTTAAAAAAGATCTCTATTCTGTAATGTACATTGTTTTACATTTAAAAAGAGTTGTCTATGGAGATTTTTTTTTTACAGACAACCCTATTAATACTTAATGCTGGTTAGATTGATTGCTCATATGAGCAAACTTATTTTCCACAAACATGGGTTGCACTGCAGTAACAATTTTGTTTTTTGTTTTCAGACACTGTATGTGAAGTGACCAAGGTTGAAGTAGACCAGTATGTTGAGTGTCTAGTTCAGGCTGACCCTGGTACCACGGCAACCAAGTTTCCCGGCAACAGGGGAATTAACTTTGAATACTGGACTGCCACCTCGAAGGCAAATGCAGACATTGATAGCATCCTAACAATGACGGCCTCCAATGCCAACTTCAATTCTGATTGGCTCGACGAAACCTACTTCTTTGATGCGCAGGCTAGGGATAACTACGTGAGCAGAATGACCATGTTTTTCACTGCCCCACACAGCGGGGAGTATACCTTCTGGCTACATGGAAATGACGTGGCAAAGCTTTTTGTTGATGGGGTAAGATTTTTTTTCCTGGTTATTTATACTAACAATATGAATTTGTTTCAATGAAAACAAATCTTATTTTGTATCTTATATTATACTACTTTATAGTTTTCTTTATTTTTCATTTGAGAATAAAAATTATAACGGAAATAATGTTTGGTATAGAGTGGAATAATAGAAAATTTGCATTTACGGCCTGTTTCTGTCTTTGTTTTTCAAACAAGCAATATCATATTTTATCATATATTTGGCTACAGTTTTGTTTGGTTTATCTTGTATTTTCTTTGATTTGGTAACTATGGTTACTGTTTTCCAGGTTTCTGAAGTGACATCATTCAGCTCGTGGGCGCAGTCACGTAGGATGACTCTCAGTCAGGGGCAGAAGTAAGTTGCTAGACATGTTTTTAGCTTACAAAGAACAGGGCCTGTATTCACCAAACAATTCTTAGACTTAATTATAAAGAATATCCTTTAAATTGGAATATTCACGAATTATTTTAATTTTGAGCCAAATTTTTCATTTACCATCTCTATCGTTATCATTCTTCATGTTGAACATTTTATCAATGAAATAATTACCAGTGGATATGCCTGTATCAATTCAATCGCTGTACGTAATTTTTTATTTTCTAAGTCTATTCTTTATTGTTAAGTCTAAGAATGGGTTGGTGAATACCGAGTCCTTGTACAAGTGGGGTATTCATAATTGCAGAGGGTTACCAAGGGTGGGTTTGAACTTTAAGCTGTTATTCAAACATTTTTTATGATACTAAAATTGTTCCTTGAATCTTGTAACAAGCCTTTCAACAACAGCATCTAATAAAAAGAACATTAACCAGATTTTTATGGTGCCATTTGATTTTTTTTGACAAAACTAAATTTAAATTAACATTTTCAGTGATAATTTCTTGTTTAGTGACGCAAACAATTGCAGTATCATGGGAATTGGTCACTACTGTTACAAACTCTCGTACAATTTCTTGGAAGATAAAGCATTTTAGTTCCACTCTTAAGCAAACCAATTCTTTTTTATTGCACTCCAGGTACCTCTTGCAAGTTGTCCACATTGAGATCGGGGGTGACTCCTTTATACACCTGAAGGTGAAATATTTCGACACACAATTCACCAGCGCCTGGACGGGGAAAGCCGAGCAAGAGAAACAGACCATCTCTATAACATCCACTGTGACGTATGATGTGCAGGTAATAAGCCAGTGTTATTATGTCCCCCAGTCTATACTGGGGGACATATTGTTTTTGCCCTGTCTGTCTGTTTGTTGGTTTGTTTGTTTGTTTGTTGGTTTGTTGGTTTGCTCAAACTTTAACATTGGCCATAACTTTTGCAATATTAAAGATAGCAACTTGATATTTGGCATGCATGTGTATCTCATGGAGCTGCACATTTTGAGTGGTGAAAGGTCAAGGTAATTCTTCAAGGTCAAAGGTCAAATATATGGGTAAAATCGCTCAAAAGGGGACATAGTGTTTCACAAACACATCTTGTTTTTAATTTGAAACTGTTATTGGTTTTGATTATAGTGAAATTTATGCATTACTGGTATTCATTATTTTCACAGCCTTTTTAGAAAGCCAAATACAGTGTATAAATTAATAAACGCTGCAAAGTGAGACAGACAGCACAGTTAAAATATGCCTTACTTGTGTTTACAAAAGTTTACAAAAGACTTAACTTAATATTTTTTCGTCTTTCAGCAACTGGAATTTTCTGATTTTGCTAATAAATCACATGTCCAAGAGGTGCAGACCTTGGCAATAACAGCAGGAGATGGGGAATTCAGAATAGGCCTCTTTGGTGTTTATACAGGTATAATGTTATGTTACACTTGAGGGCTAAATGTAATAACAAAATCAAATCATAGATATCTATACTTTTTATTCAGGTACTGTTACTCTAATAACTTTGCATGCAAACTTGATACATCATTTTCAATACGAAAAGTATTATGCAAATTGATTCATTATCCCTTTGAGCGCTGGAACCGGATTTTGAAGGCCTTTGCAAACAGTTTGGATCCAGATGAGACGCCACAGAACGTGGCGTCTCATCAGGATCCAAACTGTTTGCTATTCTGATAGTATTCTTTGAAAAAAATTGAAGAAAATGCTAATTTTAGAAATTCAGCAGACAACATTTTAGCAGACGACAAAATATCCCAGCATGCAAAGGGTTAAAAGCAGCAAAGGGCTTTTCAACTTGTTTAATAACAAGACAAAGTAATTGTTTGTATTATGTAAGAAACTAAATTGATCAATAAGGAGATCTAATTGATGCATTTGGTCTGGAAATGTGGTTGCCATTGTGCAAGTGATATGATATGGTGTCTGCCATGCTAACCGGAGGTCAGGGGTTTGATCCCCACTTATGGAGCCTTTTCAAGATCTTTCTTAAGACACAAAGTACTGATTCTTCCAGTCTTTCAGAAAACATACTCGCAAAAGTCCCTCTATAAGCCCATGTTATTTGGTAACATTAAGCTGTAATAAATAGGTTAAGACTTAACCCTTTCCCACTCAAAAGCAAATTGAAAATGGCTATATATTCAACCAGCATAAAACCAGAACAACCTGCGACTAAATGGCAGTCTGTTCAGGTGTTATGCTTTTTGCTGCTCATCAGTACCTTAGGGATGGAAATGAAGCCTTTAAAACTTGAATCTAGTAATTTGATTTTCTTATGGACAACAAATGAATCAAAATGTGTATATGAGCGGTAAAGGGTTAAGATAAGAAAAATAAGAAATTTTCCATGTACTATGAACCATTTCAGAGCCTCTATCACTAAACATGGAGGACACAGAGATATCTAAGGCGCTGAGCAGACTGCCATGTTTTGGTAGCCAGGAGTCCATTTTGGTAACCAGGCAACAGACAGACGTGCAACAGACAGACGTGCCGACATACAGGCTGGAGTTCATCTCTAAAAGAGGTCTGCCTCTTACTATGTTTTTGAACATTTATTGTTTATTGACAAATAGTTACATGTATTTACAAATTTAAGATGACTTTTAAACATGTTTATTGTGGCAATATTTCTGAGAACATTAAAAACCTTGCCCGTTTGCAATTATTCTCCAAATTTCTAATGACATTTATGATTTGTTTGTTTTTTCTTTTGCCTTGTAACAAACAATTTTCTCCTGATTAAATTTCCAGAATTTCATTGTTTGTACACGTTTTTTAAAGGTGATTTCCCAGACGTGACACTCTTGGAGGTGAACGGGAACTCAAGCCTTGCATACTCTGTTACCGAGGATACGAAAGGTGAGCCAGATGTCAAAACTGTGGCCTTGACATTTGGTGGAACAGTCAGCGAACCATTCTCCATAAGTGATCTTAGCTTGTCACTGGTAAGTTCATTTTGTTTACATACACACTCTTATTATAAAAAAACCCATAAAAAAACATAAGCTTCTTTTGTATGATAGGGCAATATAAATCATTAACATTATTACAGTAAATCTTTTCTATTCAGTTTTTATACTCCTCCCTCAACTCCAACCTTGTGGTCAAAACTGGCAACACCCGAGGGTCAAATTTATCATTTTTTCATCTTGCTTCTTAATACTACTTGCAGTGTTCGGTTGGGGTGGGTGGGGTTATTTGTCACTTTAGTGATCAGTTGTAGTAAAAGGTAATTTGTTTTTATTTTTTTATTTTTTTTTGAGAAAAAGAGACTTTATTTACCTCATCCATAGGTATGTGCAGGTTGAGGCCATCCTGCTCCATACCGTACAAAAGAGTATGTAAATATAACAGGTAAATATTAATGGTTGATGTTGTAGATCAATGGCGTGGTCACAAGGATGTTTGAAGGCAAGTGCCCCAAGGCTTTCGAGGGTCCGGGGCAGGCGGCGTACTACGAGAGCTTTGAGACTGGTTCAGGACTGTATAGTGGACAAGTCAACCGGGATAGTGAACCATTCTGCGGCCGATACTCGCTAAAAAACCCAGCAAGGATATTCAGGGTCGCAGATGATAAGCCTGGCGTTATGTTGTCACAGTTTGGTAAAGTACGTATTGGTTTTGCATGTTTTTCTACGTCTTTGCCATTTTTTGTTTTTTCGAAATGATACAAATATGAATCGGTAGTAAGATTTTACAGTGTCTGAACAAGTTGAATTCATGTAATTAACATAATAAGAAGTGTAATAATTATTAGTACACATAATTGGTTGGTCTTGTTCTAAGACACTAAAGTAAAGTTTATGTAATTACGAGTTAGCATAATTAGGGATGTAATTATAATTGTGTTTGAAGTAACTTGAATCAATTGAAATAAAAAAGTACCTGAAAAATCATTTGAGTTCACAGTATATGTCTGAGAAATGTGTAATTCCCTTCTAGAATTTCTTACTAAGTGTTTGCAATACATACAAAGAAAAGTTCTTGTATCCTATAGATCTATACCAAGTTTTTAAACATCATTAGTTACTATGTTCTAATGCTATATTGCTGATGATTAATATGAGCCCAACTCTGGGAAAAAGGAGGTAACTGCATGTGCGTAAAGTGTAATCCGGGATTAGCCTGTGCAGTCCGCACAGGCTAGCTAGGGACGACACTTTCCATCTAGAATGTATTTTTTTTCCGAAGAGACCTCCTTTAAAATAAAAATTTCATAAAAGCGGAAAGTATCACCACTGATTAGCCCGTGTGAACTGCACAGGCTAATCTGGGACAACACTTTAAACACATGCATGAAACCCCCTTTTCACAGAGCAAGTCTCATATAATTGTGACTTTTGTTTGTTTTGCAGCTGTGCCTTGCCTACAAGGGGTTCCTGCAGCAGTATGTGGGCGTGGTGATATCACTTAGACAGGCCTCTGATGGGAAAATGGCCAACCACATGAAATACTACGCACATGCTTTTAAAACAGATTCTGATCAGGAGTAAGTTTGTCACAAAATTGAGCTGTCCCTGATTAGCCTGTCAGACTGCACATTCTGATCTGGTATGACACATTACGCAAAAATGGGCTCAGATCATGATAATCCATTTTAGCTATGAAAACATATTTTGTGACAAAAACTTTTTCTGGAGACACATTTATTGTCAATATTCCCTAGTTAAAAAGTAAAAGTAAACATCAGTCTTTCAATTTCCTCTCCCATTCATACCCACCACCATTTCTTTTTATGAACTAGTAACAAAGAATTGCTTTTGACTGTTTCAGGTCTACCACGTGGTACTACACATGCAAGGACATTTACGAGTTGGTTCATGACCAGTACCCCGCTGATAACGAGCACACAGTTCGTGAGGTGTTTGTGTACAGTCAGAGCCCGCTAAAACCTGCCTATGTTGATGCTGTGTACATCGGACGAGAAGAAATAACGTCCGATGATGGTATAAAATCTGCCCTATGAAGAAACCTTTCTGATTCTTAAATGCTTTTTACTTACTGGTAGGTTTTTATAGTTTTGTTTTTAGGTGGTGTATTTGAGAGTTTCATGAGGTTTGTTATATCGCCACACTCAAAGATTAAAAGGGGGTTTATTGGATTCACTTTGTTGGTTACTTTGTTGGTTACTTTGTGGTTCGGTCTGTTAGTCAGTCAGCATATAATGTTATAAGTTTGTTGAGCGAACTACATGTACTTCCACATTTCTTAAAAAATCAAATTGAAAATAAAAAAACATCATCACCATGAGCTATAGATGAGCAAGAGACTTTTCAACCCAGTGATCCACTCATTCCTGAGTTATTTCCCCTTGAGCATAGCTGTCAAAGCCGTGCAGAGACATAGGTAACCTTTGTGATGAAGCTCTAGTTTTCTTTGTGTCAATCTTTGAAAAGATATTTTTTTGCTTAGCATTTAATTTTGACTGATGTGACTCTATATTATCTTGAACAAAATGAATATGTACAAGTGTTCTGACAGTTGAATTAAGTCTGCTTGAATACATGCTCATTTAAACGGCCACCGCTAAAACTTTATGATTATTATAACATCATTTTATATTGAAATGTTAAAAACCACACGTATGTTTGAAAGCCGTCCTGGTGATTGTTTATATAGTTCGAACGGTTTATAACATATATTAATTACACGTTAAGTATTCAGCCACATCACTTCCAACTTTTTAATCAAGCTGAAGCAGCAAAATCAGTCAACAAATTGCAAATTCTCTAAAATCGCTCTTTTTTCAGACGCCCATTTGCAGCGTTTACCTCCTGCTATGCCAAATGGGGCAGTTATTGGAGACGTCACGGTTACCGAGGTAACGCCTTCGAAGTTTGAGGTGACAATGAAGCCTTTTGAATGTGGCTTCAACTTTCCACTGATTGAACTGGCTAATGCACAGGTGAGTGTGGATATTAAACGAAAATGTATAGTAAAGTTATGTTTTGGATTTCTTATTATTGTTATGTTATACTTGTTGGTTTTTTTCACGTTAATTTTCTTAGAAATCTGATGTTTAATATTAGTATTGCCATGTCCAATTATGATTTTTTGAAACCTGACTTAATCATCTCCCAACTCAAGTTTTGATATATTTATCAATTGTTAATTTGAAGTTATTATTTTCACCATCAGAGTCTGTTTTCCTCCCTAATAACAATCATTGGCATGATTTTTCAAGCTTCTTGCTGTCAATAATGTGTCTCAAATAAAAAAATACTTTGTTCATCAATCAATCAAAAATAAGTTCAGCAACGACTTTAATTGTTCCAACAAGGTTACGACTGGGATCGTGAGTGAAGCAAGCTCCATGGCAACCATGCAGCTTAGCAACAGCAATGGATCTGAAGTGTTCACAGTAACAAGGTCATCCCAGGCATCTCCACCGGTCACTGGCGAGATCTCTGTCACCTTCAAGGGGAATAGCCGAACTGGTACATAGTGCTTGATATACATGTATTATTTGTGCTGTAAAAAAAAGTATCTACGCCGTTGCACCAAGCACATCAAGGATTCACAATGTGCACTTTCAGGTCATTTTTTGTTTAAGCATGTCTTTTTTAAACATGAATGTATCATAGGCATCTTTGCATGACACATAGACATTTATATTTTATTTCAATATTTGTTAAATTGTTTGAGAAGTTAGTGGACTACTTTGTCTGTGCAAGAACTCGTTTGCACTGAATTCAGCTTATGAGCCTTGCTCTGTGACAATGGGACTTAATGCATTGTGAAATGCATAGGCTTATCTGGACCAACACTTTACACACATGCATTAAGCCCTGTTTTTTCAGAACGTTTCTTTGTCTCCATCCAGGTCTCAACATATCGCTTGGGGAGTACGAGTTCCAGCGGGAGCTCGAGTCAGTCAATGGTATTGGCTCCCTAAATGTGAAGAAACAGGGAACCTGTGCGAAGTTTGACCTCATTGTGACATTTTTGTCTCTCCCTGGCGATCAACCAGAAATGACCGTATGTTTTATTTCATTTTATTCACTTCTTTCTTTTTTTATGTCCACAAGTCTATACTGGGGGACAAATTGTTTTTGCCCTGTCTGTTGGTTTGTTTGTTTGTTGGTTTGCGTCAAACTTTAACATTGGCCATAACTTTTGCAATATTGAAGATAGCAACTTGATATTTGGCATGCATGTGTATCTCAATGAGCTGCACATTTTGAGTGGTTCAAGGTCAAGGTCAAATATATGGGTCAAAATCGCTCAAAAGGGGACATAGTGTTTCACAAACACATCTTGTTTTTGTTGTTGTTTTTTTTTCAATTTATTCTAACAGAATACTCGCTGATTTTGACATTGAATAAATTTATAATTGTTAAACAACACCATAACACAGTAAATAATGCAAAATTAAGTCAGAAGCCTTCGTTCTTCATACAGTTTTCATAAATATATTTGATACACAATTGTTTGGCAGATGACGTTAGGATCAATAATAATTTATCAGCCAATAATCAACTGTTTGTCATTCTGATGTAACAGCTATTAAACTTCTTAGGCAGGTAGGTCATGGTTTATTTCGTAAATATCGTTGTTTTTGGTGAACAAATCAATGTTTCAGTAAACAAAGATTAACCACAATTTATTTTTATTAATTAAATACACTATTTTAGAGCTGAGAGTTTTGAGGCAATCTGCAGTATATTTGATGCACTCTGAAACGCAGATAGACCATACTTAAGGCTCTACGTATAGACATTTTGTTGTTTGACTAGCAGTTATAATCATATTTATATGGAAATGGTGAAATTTCTACTTATGGGCAAATGTCCCGTGTGTTTTATTTTTAATGAAGAAAATTTCTGAGCAAAAATGTGCAGGTAATATTCAATATCAACAAATCAACAGCTAGGTATACTAAATTGTGTGATGATGTTTAACACAGGTAACCTACGGCAATCTGAATGGCGTAGACGCTGCTGGTTCCATGACAACCAACACAAATGGTGGGCTGTATTACGACCCGCTGATGGGTGACCTAGTTTCCACGGTGCACTCTGACCCCCAGGTCCGTCTCTATATCAACGATGTGCCTACAAAGTGTGGGGGAGACTGCTCGTTCAACTGGGAGACTTCCTCCACCCCCACTGTCACAGGAGCATCTCCCACTTCAGGTTTTGTTTTGTTTGTTTTTTTTGTCGTTGAGTTTTTCAACAGTCAAATAACTGTGGTCCTGCATCAGAAATTGAGATAGTTTTAATGTTATAATCAAATTGCTATTTACTCAAGGTTTTACAAGAGTTATCATCACCAGCATTAAATGATAAACCTCAAATTGAATGAGACTTTTTAACATACATTAGCGTTTAATCAATGTAAAATTAAAAAAAAAAAAATTGCCTTGAACCAATCAATACTATTTATGAGTTTGAACTTAACACAGTACAGTACTTTTTACATGCTTTGGTTAAAGAGACTAAATTCCGTGTTTACAGGCACCTCTGCCCTGGGAACTGCCCTAACAATCACCGGCACGGGGTTCAGACCCACTGCTGGAGAGAACAAGGTCACCATCGCGGGCGTAGAATGCGCAGTTACCGCGGCAACAGAGACCAGCATCACGTGCAGTGTGGGTAACGGTCCGGTAGGGGCCTATCCAATCGTTGTCAACGTAGCGGGCGAAGGCATAGCAACGGGTCTTGTGGCGTTCACCTACACAGCAGATATCACCGGATTAACTCCAACCAATGGCAGTCTTGGAGGTAGGACAAGTTCATATTAGTTGCGCTCTGACAAAATGGGGTTTAATGTATGTGCATAAAGTGCCATCCCAGATTAGCCTGTGCAGTCCGCACATGCTAATCTGGGATGACATTTTCCGCTTTTATGTTACTTTTTCGTTTAAAAAAAGTCCCTTCCTAGCAAAAATAATGTTTAGGCGGAAAGTGTCATCTCTGATTAGCCTGTGCAGACTGCACAGGCTAATCTGGGATGACACTTTATGCACATGCATTAAACCCCCTTTTCACAGAGCGAGGTTCATATTTTTTTACTCATAGGAGCTTATAGTTTTCTAAGACAATTGTTTTGGCATCTTGGTACACATGACACATTTCAGCTAGGTTAGGATGGTTTTCGCAGGTGTTTCTCTTTTATAATAATTAGAAAATGGTATTCAGAAAATAAATTTGGATTCCAAATTCCATAATTTAATGTTTTAGCCTCTATTTTAAATACATAAATATATGAGCAAAGCTGCTATATTAACTATTTATTTGTTCAAGGCGGAATAAACCTGACCATAGCTGGCTACGGTTTCAAAGCCGACTCAGATGTGACTGTTAATGGAGCATTGTGTGTAGTACAGTCTGTAACCCCTGACACCATTCTATGCATTCTTCCCAACTCTGTAAGTATTTATAGTTCTACAATCAATTATGATAATTATTAAAATTAACTTATTTTGATAATTTTTATTTAGACACTAGATCTGTAGGCAAAATTTGTGCAGTGTATAAGATAATAAATCACATCATGTTTTACAGCAAACTACAGTGAATTTTTGAAGACAAATCTGTAAGAAATTGCCATTTGTTCACAGGTTACAGCTGGCACATTTGATGTAGAGGTCACGCAGGGTACGACCTTGACCCACTCTGGCTTCACCTATGACCTGACCTTGACCCCAGAAGTTCTTTCAATTACTCCTTCAATACTCTCTGGACAACGTATGTATAATGTTTCTTAGTTTTACGAATTCCGGATATTAAGTAGTGGAAGCAAATTTCTTACATTACTTATAGCTGGTAAACACACATAAATAAAACAAGGCCCGGGTCTTCATGATTCTGAGCATCCATGAATAATCTTGTGGTATGTTTAAATACGGTCAATAGTAATAATGTTTGGCATGGAGTATTAGCTATGTAAGAGCTGTACAAATATAGCATGTTTGAATAAATGTAAATGAGATATTATAAATATGAATTGTTGTTTTATAACTGAACCTCATCAAACTTGGAACTCTTTGAACAAATTTGGTCTGGTCTGTTCGGTGATCAGTGTAAAGGGAATTCTCTGCGTGTTAAACTACTTAGACAATTAAGTAGAACTCTACCAATAACGTAGAACTCCACCAATTACGTAGAACTCTACCGCCAGTAATTCCATTTTTTGTTAAGTGCGATTGAGCCAACTGATTTCATTTACAGGAGGAACGCTGACGATTTCCGGCAGCAAGTTTGGGACCATTCAGGGCACAGTCCACCTTGCTGATAATCAGGCCACAGTCACCTCATGGCATGACACACTGATTGTTGCAGACGTGGAGATAACAGTAGCTGGGGACCTTCCTCTTCTGATACTGATAGGCACTGGTCTGGCAGTGAATAGGTAGGCTGTAATAGAACCTCTGGAATATGTCTTGTTCTTTTTATTTCCATTTCCTGTGTACTCATTGTTTTTGTCTGTATTTTCAAACCATTTGAATAAGGTTCACTAATAAATTTAAGTTAGATTAGTGAGTGAATAAAACATTGACTTCAGATAAGGTAGATAGGTAGGCTGTAATAGAACCTCTGGAATATATCTTGCATTATTCCATTTCTTGTTTACTCATTGTTTTTGTGAGTATTTTGGAACCGCTGGAATAAGTTTCACAAATAAAAGTGAGTTTACAATGAGTGAATAAAACTTCACAAAATATAATAAGACTAATGATATTCAGTTTGAGTAAATTTTCTAATTTACCTTTGTTGCTTTTTATCCATGTTTTTAATGACTATCCCTTTTATTGTTACTGATTTAAGCAGAAATACACAATTGCATTTGCTCAACAAATATTTCATCCTCTGATTATGCTCCTTTTATTAACGTTTTCCCATTGCGTCTTTATCAAAACTATGGAAAAAAATATGTTGACTACATTTTTACTTCTTTTGAAAACACATTTCAAATAATAAAGTAAATGTTTTAAAGCGTCAAATGACGTTGTACATGATGACATCATAACATTATATTACTCAGTATGAACAACATTCCACAAGTGACAGTGGACCTTAGGATCACCAACGTGTTCCCGCTGCAAGGCTCCATTCAAGGGGGCACAACTCTGACCATCACTGGCTCTGGGTTCGGTACCAACGACTCACTCGTAGACGTCAATGTTGGGGACTTGCAGTGTGACGTGAAGTCAGTAACCAACACACAGGTCTTGTGTGATATTGAACAAGGCGGGCAAATTCATCGTATCACCAATAAAGGGACAAATCCAGGTGAGCTTAAGCCATTATTACAGGGTTTCAATATCTTAAGAACTTTAGTTTAAAAAATCTGCTATCGAACTGAACTGGAATGTACAAATATACTCTTGGTGTAATGACAAATATTGATTTAACTTTCGCTAGAAATAGAAATATTAATTAACTGTTGATTAAGGAAACTAATCCAAATAAACAAATAAATCTCTTGTTGCAGCGTTTGGTATCTTCTATGCATTTGATCAACCGTTCATCACCATCCAAGTTGGAGACTTTGTCGGTTGGTCGTGGGAGACGCCTGCCTTTGTGAACAATGTTGCACACGCTATTATCCAGGTGGACACCCCAAGCTCTATAGTGGCCAAACCGGGCGGGTTTTCAAGCGGAACACCGACCAAAAATGGTACAGTTCCAGCTTGTGGATCTAGTTGTCTAAAGGAATAGGACACTGAGTTTCATAAATATATTGTTCATTAAGTGCCAGTCAAGTAAATCAAATCGCTGATAGGCCCATTTGGCTTTCAGTACATGCTATATGTATAATTTACTGCTTCTGCTTTCTACACTACTGTAAATTCATATAATTCGATCAACATAAAATAGTTAAGATTTGAAAAATTGGGCGTATTGATTCGATCCCTTTTTCATTGATTTTTTGTACAATGTCTGTCATAACAATGCATACATTAATGTTCTTTTTACTTTGGATTTCATGGTGGAGAAGACCCATCAAAATCAACGGAAATTCAATGTCAAACAAACAGTATTACTTTCACTGTAAGGTCTAAAGATGGGAAATACAGACTTGTCTTGTCAAGATTTTTTTCTTTATTTTTGTTATCTGACAGTGAAAAAAATGTACAACACAAAACTATGGTTTAAAAATTGTTTTCATCTCCATTATTTAATTGATGCAATGTATTACAGGTAACTTCCAGTACCAGTTCACCATGGCTGGAACCTACTACGTGTGGAGCGGTTTTGTGGATGAATGGGGCATAAAAAATTATGTGGGAACTATAAAAGTGGAACCAGCCGTTCCACGTCTCGGTGAGGTCAATGTGACACTGAACGGCGTATCAGCACTTCACGAGAAGGACGGGGCCTCGAACCCAACAGATTCTTCAGCTTGTCAATCCATCACCTCTACTAAAACGGGATGCACAAACAGCGTTCTGAATCGTGCTGCAGAAAAGTTTGATTTTGCGTTCTTACCTTGTAGCACCCCTGTGGTTCAGTCAGTGAATGTTAACAGTGGGACAGTTCAGACTGAGATCACGATAACCGGTGAAGGTTTCTCCACAGTCCCCTGTCAAAATGAGGTCAAATTTGGCGGGTATGACTGTCTTGTTATTTCGTCAACAGAGTCAGAAATTGTTTGTAAAATGTCCAAGGACGGAGAACCTGAGCTTGCAATATACCATCAAATGAGCCTGAGAGTTAACAACAGAGGTCAGGCTCTCATCGCCATCATGTCAGATGTTAACAAAGGATTCGCTCTGCTTCCAAATATCGAGAGTGTGTCCCCTAAATCGGGATCCATGGCTGGCGGGGCACTTCTTACTATCGCTGGGGCGGGATTCATGGAAAACCCGTACATAACAATCGGAGGATTTCAATGCCCCATTGTTGAATATTCGTACTCAGAAATCATATGCAATACTCCAGCGTCTGCCAATCAGGCTCAAAAGAATATTTCAATTGAAATCAACGCTGGACAGACTTTGCTGGCTGAATGCGAAACACCTGATGGATTATGTGGATACTCGTATGCGGCGGTTTGGACTCCCACAGCTGAGTCTATCACTCCAGATGCAATGTCTACCACAACAACATTCACAATATCTGGCACAAAGTTCGGCACAAATGCGTCCGCCATTGAGGTCACTGTTGGTGGAGAAATAGCGGTTGTTGAAAGTGTTGAAGATACAAACATAACAGCATCCATTGACCACATTCCTGCTGGTGAAAACGATGTAGTTGTCAGAGTCAAGCAGTATGGTCAAGCTCAAGGCAGTCTGACAGTCACAGGCACGCCAGTTGTTTCTTCAGTAACACCTTCAGCCGGTAGTATCCATGGCAACACAAAAATAATGATTGCTGGAAACGGCTTTGTTAATGGGTCAACCAAGGTTCTGTTGGATGGTGTTGCGTGCAAAATTGTTACCGTATCATTGGCTGAGGTCGTTTGCATAACACCGGCGCATGCTGCGGCCACAGTTAATGTAGCAGTAGAATCTAATGGGGAAAGTTTTCCGACTGCAAGTTTCGCATATTCTGCTAGTTCCACACCAACGATAGCTTCTATAAGCCCTGCGATGGGCCTGCCTGGTGATAATTTGGTCATATCCGGCTCCAACTTGGATGGCTCCAGCGTTGATGTGATGCTTGGTGATGTCAAATGCATGATTACCTCAAAATCTGCGACAGAGATCACGTGTACCGTGGGGAGTCACGAGACGGGGTCGGTGCCTGTCAGCATGGTTGTGGAAGGTCTCGGGTCATCTAACTCAAATGTTAGGTTCCAGTTCCAGCTGACACTTGCCTCTGCATTGCCAACCACAGGTGAGCAATTATCAGTCTACCAAATATTCATACAATTCTATTGACTATTATTTATCATTCAGTTTCTGCATTATTCCAAACTCTTTTTTGGCCACGATTTCTAAAATTCAGTAAAATTTTGTTATATTACCTATCACTTAAAAAAATTGAGCTAGCAAATGGAAACAAACTTTTTATTAAGTTGTTCAACAGCCATAAGGTGACTACCTTTGTCATATTTACAGGGATATATAACAGTTTTCTTGTGTCAATTTATGTTTTTTTATAAGAAATCATGCTGATTTTAGTCATTTTGTTAGACGTCTTTTATTAAAAAATTGACGGAATACCAATGGACTGTTTGTAATATTTCAGGTGGAACAGCAGGTGGGCAAAGCCTTGTTCTCACTGGGACCGGTTTCTCGGAAAATGCAGAAGTCACAGTGTGCGGTGTAACCTGTCCATGGGTCACGTCCACCACTTCACAGTTTACATGTCGAACTCCACCTAACTCTGGTATGTACTAAATAATTCAAGCTTTACAACTCACTCGCAAATTGGGATTGTGCTCTGGGTAAGGTTTGCCTGCAATAGCTATGTTCTTTTATGTTATTTTTGACAGATATTTAATCGAAACTTTACATTTTTATGCCACCGAAGGTGGGCATATAGTGATCGCACTGTCCGTCCATCTGTCTGTCCGTCTGAAATTCCGTCACACTTTGCGTTTAGTTTTTGAAAAATGTGGAAAAACACTTTGCGTTTAGGTTTACCAAAATGTGAAAAAAGGGGTCATATGTCATCCTATTGTGACAGCTCTTGTTTCTTTTGGGTCTTTATGTGAAATCAAGTCACTGACCAAGGGACATAGTTTTGATGTTTAAGTTCAGTGACCAAAGGCCAAACATGTTTTATTGTTTATTTCAGCTCGGACATGCGACATCAGTATTGCAGTAAACGGACTTACCAAAACTCTATCAAGCTCATACATCTATGATGCCAGTTTAACACCCACTATATCGGGTGTGACTCCCAGACGTGGCGGTACTGGTGGAGGTCTCACTATCACCATTTCTGGATCAGGGTTCGGGTAGGTGGTTTTGTTATATCAGGACGTGTTTAAACCTTTTGTTGATTAGGCCCTCAGTGCTAAATGTTTGGGAAAATGGCAAATATTTCATATATTTTGGAGAAGGCTGGCATAATAATTGATTAGTTTTAGTGAAAAACAGCATAATTGTATAGATTCTTTCAGATAGGATGACATTTTTAAACGGCCCTTACTATCGGTACTTCTTAGGAAAACAGCTAAGGCTTTGAAAACAAATCAATAAAAAACTGTATAAACTGAAACACTATTATCATTAAATTTGATCCTTTTTTACATTTATATGGGGTGAATATATTCTTTATGTATGAATTAATACACATTAGCACACTTGTCCAGACTTTCTCATTACAGAACTTGTTTATTGATTAACTTGCCTACTTATTTTTCTGCAATATAATTTTTTTGTAAGAGAAATAAAAAATGCCTATTAGTAACGATTGCTTTATCTCTTATCAAATTTATCTCTGTTTTACTCCACCATAGGTCTTCTGTCCCCGCCACAAGCGTGTCAATTGATGGAGCTGCTTGCACACCAACAAGCGTGTCTGATACGCAGATCCAGTGCCAGACTGGGGCTCATTCGGGCTCAGTTGATTCCAAGGTCGAAGTTCAAATATCTGGAAACGGAATAGCTGAGGAGGTAGGCACTGATACTAACTTAACCCTTTGAGCGCTGGAACCGGATTTTGAAGGCCTTTGCAAACAGTTTGGATCCAGATGAGACGCCACCGAACGTGGCGTCTCATCAGGATCCAAACTGTTTGCTATTCTGATAGTATTCTTTGAAAAAAAATCAAAGAAAATGCTAATATTAGAAATTCAGCAGACGACATTTTAGCAGACGACAAATTTCCCAGCATGCAAAGGGTTAATAAGGTCAACTCGAGCTTCTAAATAAAATTGTGTTTTCATCTTTAAAAAACCCACAGTCTTGTATACTTGGCCCACAGGCTTAATTATGGCATAATGAATACATTCTTTTTTTCATCTGCATGATTGCCACCATTTCTTGTTTTTGTTTTAGGTCAAAAAGATGCAAATTTCTCATATAACCAAATAAAGGGGATGCACGCATTCATTGTGAACAATAAATTGGAAGTTTCACAAATTAAACTAAGAGCATGTATTTATCAATAATAATTAATAAATATTTATAAAGAGAGCTGATTTAATTGATACGTATTTTGGGTAATCTTAGGTGATACTATTTGAAAATTTACTGCAGTCCTATCAAACAACATTTTCACACATGCTTTCATGTCCAGTTGTCAGCTGGGGATGCAGACTTCAGTTACATCGATGTGTGGTCCTCCCCATTCACATGGGGCGGTGGGTCCTTACCCCAGGCAGGAGAGTTCATCGTGATCCCTGGAGGAATGACCCTTCTACTGGATACCAACACACCGGTGCTTGCTTTCCTGCTGATTCAAGGTCAGTATTTTCGGGTGTATCCGTGTCATATTTAGCGATTAATTTTAATTTGATTGCATTAATATCCTTTTTATGACCCCCAGTCTATACTGGGGGACATATTGTTTTTGCCCTGTCTGTTTGTTTGTTGGTTTGTTTGCACAAACTTTAACATTGGCCATAACTTTTGCAATATTGAAGATAGCAACTTGATATTTGGCATGCATGTGTATCTCATGGAGCTGCACATTTTGAGTGATGTAAGGTCAAGGTCATCTTTCAAGTTCAAAGGTTAAATATATGGGTTAAAATCGCTCAAAAGGGGACATAGTGTTTCACAAACACATCACTTGTTTTAAATTGTATTATTTATGTGAATCTTTAATACAATTTTGGCAATTTACTTTAGTCATTTGCATATTGTCTGTTACTGGAGTGGATGACAGAGTTTTGTACATTTGTCATCAAACAAATCTTGTAAGAGAATTAAACTGTACACTATTAACACTATAAAATAATATTTCCTCATTGCTAGAATGAAAACTGATCTGAAATTATGCAAAGGTCATCACTGACAGTGTAAAGCAATTTATCTTACCTCATTCAGAAGACTAATTTTTCATTGGCTTAGGCTGGTCACATGGGGGTTGTGTATTTTTTGTATATCAGGTCATTGAGTCATTCTTTCAAAGTAAATGTTCAGTCAAAGAAATACTCAAGATGACATGATTAAATACAGTAAAGAAAAGTTTAAAGAATGATGCTTGGTGAGTGATTTTTGTGAACATGGCTTCTTACTGACCCTGCAAAATGCAATACATTGTAGTACATTTATATTGGTCTTGAGATACCCTCTTGCCCAAAATTAATGTATTCACCCTACATCAAAGAAGCCATGTTGCTAAAACACAATAATACTACAAACCAGTTAATATGCTTATTAACCCCACTCAACTATTCCTAGGGGGTAAGCTGATTTTCGACAACAAGGACATAGAGTTGCAGTCCCAGGTCATTATGATCACGGACGGTGGTGTGCTTCAAGTAGGGACAGAAGCTGAACCCTTCCAGCACAAGGCCATCATCACGCTACATGGACATAGCCGAAACAAGGAACTGCCAATTTATGGAACAAAAGTACTCGCCGTTAGAAATGGAACACTGGATCTTCATGGTAATTTCTGCCATTTGTTTACTGCAAATGCTGCTAGCATTACATAAGCATTGAAGGTTGTTTACTTTTCATTTCTGAAAAAAAGAGAGATTTTTTTAATTCAATTATAACGAAAGGAAATATATTATTTCATTTATAATACATTTATCAAAATGAGTACCAGCATGTAACTAATATCTTTTACAGGTATTGAGGTACCCCTGACCTGGACCCGCCTAGCCTCGACTGTCAACGCCGGTCAAGACGTCATCACTCTTATGCACCCAGTGGAATGGAATGTCGGAGACGAAATCGTTATCGCATCCACGGGTCACAGGCACACGCAGCGAGAAAATGAGAAGAGAACGATTAAGTCTGTATCAGGTGATAAACTATCATTGACGTTGACAGAGGCTTTAGTCTATGAGCACGTCGGTACACAGGAGACGTTTGATGGGACTTTGGTCGAGTTCCGTGCAGAAGTTGGTCTGCTCACACACAATGTGGTCGTCAGGGGCAACGAAGACCCGCAGTGGCAGGATGAGATCAAAGCTTGTGCAGCCGGCTTCGATACAGGTCAGTCCATGAAAAGAGTTAACAACGGTTTAATGTAGTTAACATTTCTGACCTATACTATCAAAAGTGCATATCTAGAAATAAATAAGGTTGATAATTCTTTTATTATGATATCATCAGTACAGCTTGTCAATGTTTACCAATTATATCGAGGTAGAAGTTTGGGTTTAATGTTTGATTTCTAATTTTGTTTTTTGGCTTGATACATTCCTTCTGTTCTGGGACAAAAAGGTCATCTATGATATGATAAATCTTTCAGCAAATTTAATTTATGTGTGAGAAAATATATTTAAATTGAATTTTAATGCCTTCTTTCAGGAGAATTTGCGGTTCAGACTTGTTTCCAGGGACGGTTTGGGGATGAAATCGGGTCAAGTCAGTTTGGTGCCATGATTCTTGTTCATGCTCCAGTCATGGACACGCACGAGGCTCAAGCCAGGCTCTCATACATTGAGATTTACTTTGCCGGTCAAGCATTTAGACTCGGTCGATATCCAGTACATTTCCACATGAATGGAGACATGTCCACAAGCTACGTTAGGGGACTTGGAATTCACAAGACTTTCAACAGAGCGGTCAACATTCACGGAACGCATAATACTATGGTGGAAAAGAACGTAATCTTTGATATCATGGGTGGCGCAATGTTCCTAGAAGATGGTGTCGAGACAGGAAACACATTTCAGTATAACCTAGCCGTGTTTGTTCGAGAGAGTTCCAGCTTGCTCAACGACGACGTTACTCCTGCTTCGTTTTGGGTGACCAACCCTAACAACACGATCCAGCACAACGCCGCCGCAGGAGGCACACACTTTGGATACTGGTATCGAATGCATCGTCATCCCGACGGACCGTCGTTCACCACGTCTGTCTGTCCACAAAACACCGAGCTTGGCATCTTCTTTAATAACTCGGCCCATTCCTTTGGATGGTTTGGCCTGTGGGTATTTGAGCACTATTTTCCCAAGAAGGGTGGCTGTGGAGGCAATGAGGTAGCTCCGGCTGTGTTTGAACGTTTTCTCGCCTGGAATAACGACAAGGGTGCCGAGGCTGTAAACGTAGGTGCTCTCCAATTTAAGGACTTTGTCCTCGTGCAAAACAGGTTGGCTGGATATGAAGGGAAACTTGTGTCTGGTCTCCCTGGATACGGGGACAGCAGCTCAATGGTGAAGGACTCTTTAATTGTGGGTACCACCACAGTTTTTCCTAGTAACGAACAAGGTTGCACAAGTGGTGGAGTGGTATTTCCATACGGACGTGGATTCAGACTGGTTAACGTCCGTTTTGTCAATTTTGCTGACTCATCGTGCGCGTCAATGAGATGGACCCGTGTCACGGGCACCTGCAGCTTCCTGTGCGGAGGGTTCACCTATCATACGGAGGCGCTCAAGTTCGTCAATGCACCAAACAAGGCAATCTACGAATGGGATTGGGAAGGCATTATACTTGATAAGGACGGTACAGCAACAGGTAAAGCAGCTGGCAACTGGACGATTCTTCCCACCACTGGCACGGTGCCAAGTGACTGTGAAAATGCTGCAGGTTTCAGTATCAGGCAGCCAGCAAGCATGTGTCCCCCACAACACAAGTGGCACAGATACGCCTTCAAGGACCCATTGCCGAAATCACTAGAAGGGAAAAATTTCACCATTCAGAACCAGTATGGTACCAGTCAAGTCCAGTTTGCCAAGAAGCGTATCACCCACAAACCAGGCTGGATGTGTGCACTGCTGGGCAAGACCAACTACAGATTCAGCTTTCAGAATGCTGAGCAGATGAAAAACATCAGTTGGTCTGGACGGTTTGATGACCTTACAGTAAGTATGACCTGATTTCGAGGATTAAGGTTTAAACTTTGTATGTAACATCATATTGAGTTCCTCTACACATGTTGAAATCCTGTACTTAGGGTTAAAGCTAGCCACAGCCCTGAGGTCACATGATTTATATAGATATACATATCAAAATAACTTATTTATGTTTTTTGAGTATCATTTTGCTATATATTACCACATGCAGCATCCGGAGTTATTCTGTGTCACTATTGTGATAAACTAGGTGTTTCAAGAATACAGCCAAAAAGGCATTGCTTTACATGTATTAAACCTTTCCCACTCAGAAGCAAAGTTAAAATGGCTAATGAAAACAGCATAAAGCCAGAAAAAGCCTGCGAGTAACTCGCCGTTTTACTCGCCGTCTGTTCAGGTTTTAAGCTGTTTGCTGCTCATCAGTTTTAGGGTTGAAAATAAAGCCTTTTAAACTTAAATCTAGTAAGAAAGGTCTTTAATTTAATTTGATTTTCTAAGAGACTACAAACGCCTAAAAGTGCGTATCGGTGTGGTAAATGGTTATAAATAGACTCTTCCCATTTTGCAATTGATATTTTACAGGGTGATGATTATATCTTGACCACAACGGCAATGGCCCAACTTCCGGACCGATTGTCCATCGATGGTGGGAATTCCTTCATCAACATGACGGTTGGTTTGAACCCAGCAACAGCACAACATGGGGACTGGGAATGGGATAACGCCAATGATACAATTAAATTTGTTGGTAGGTTTTGAATGGAGTATTGATTTGGAGGATATCATAAGCATTAATTTAAAAATTATGGAAGCGGCTTTATGACAACTTCTGTTCATACATAACTGAAGAAGTGTTTTTGTTGAGAATAGTTCTACATTTTGCAACTATTATTCAAATATGGATACTGAGCAAATTTTGTATATAAAATATGTTTTTCTGACCTATAAGTATTCCATATTTCTATTTATTTTCTCCTATTAGAAACACATATTTCTTAGCTTTAATATGGACATATAGATTAAATACTTAAATGTTGAATGAATCTGAGAACTTGAGGTCTCCAAGGTCTTGTATTGTATCTCTGTATTGCATATAATGGATTCCAATTCAGTATTTCAGTTACGCAACTGATTCCATAATTTATTTCTTAGTTATTTATCTAGGCATAGAAATTTCATTCTGCACACAACTTTACATTTTGTCCATGAAGCCACAACTCTTGTTCTTCACTCTCAAGTTCAACATCTTAAGAATAAAAGATTGATTTCATTTAACAATACAGATGTACATCAGGAAATGTATCACTTATCATGGCAACTAATCACCTTTGACTCTATCCATGCTCCCTATGCATTTCTTTTTTCAGTACATGCCCAATCACGCAGCAGGCGTGCTGTCAACATAGCCCTAGCCGAGCGATCCGTCAGTTTCTCTGCATTTAAATGCTTCTATGCAAACTGCATCCCCCCGCCTGACCCGAACACCGTTCCCCCGGCGACGGGGCGGCCGGCAGAGTTTGACTACTGGGATGATGCCACCATCTGGAACACAACTGTCGACGGCTATTTGGTCAACACCGGCGGAAGTGCTGGGATTCCTCAGGACTTTGATAACGTGAAAATAGCATTTGGTGGGTGCAAATAAGATTATCGTGCGAGTATCTTATGGCTTGTAAAATTCTGAATTTTCTTATAAAAAAAAAACTGTTACTTTCACACTAAATTTTACTCCAAAATGTTTTAACTTCGTTGTTGTCTTTCCCTGTGATTCTTGATAGGATTTTCGATTCTTTGTTCCTGCTCAGTGGCTAAAAATAAAATTAAACCAGATATCATGCAAATATTTAATCTCCAGTGATATTTGCAGGTTTCTGACAGGAATCATGATTAAGTTTATGTTCAGCAACTTTTATCGTAGAATTTACTCGTATATGTTTTTGATTAATTCTTATCATTCTATATGATGCTTTAACTGCTTTTTGAATGGTATTTTCAGAAAGGTGGATGATTGTCAACATGACTTCAATAAACAAACTGGGAACACTACTCCTTGAGGGCGTTCTGGAATTTTACAGCTTGCCCGATGCTGTCTACCAGATTGAAGCAGATTTCATTATTATCCGTGGTGGGAGACTGATTATCGGCTGGCCCGAGGAACCTTTCCAAGGTCTTGCTACCATCACGTTGCGTGGCAACCTCTCCAGCCCTAGTTTTGATGCAGGAACAGGGCCAGCCATTGGCTCCAAGGCCATAGGTATCTAAACAAATCAGTCTCATTCTGAGAAGACAGAGCTCAATGCATGTGCGTAAAGTTTTGTCCCAGATTAGCTTTTGCAGTCCGTGCTGACTAATCAGAGACAACACGTTCAGCTATTATAGTATTTTTGTTGAAAGGAAGTAATTTCTTATCATAAACCCAGTTGAGGCGAATAGTTTTTGACCCTGATTAGCCTGTACAGACTGCACAGGCTTATCTGCGATGGCACTTTACATACATGCATTAAGCCCAGTTTTCCCAGAATGAGGCCCAAATTATAGTGTTTATTACTTAATAAAACAATGACTTACCATAGTTATTAATAGTAAGCTATTTCAAAAGATTTAAATTTATTTTCTTCTTATTCCATTCATCTTGTTTTTGATTGACTTTAGGTGAAATTTTGAACTTCATATGGTTTTCTTTTTTTAGAAGAGCATTCCTTCAGTAATTGACTTTCCATCCTTGTTTTGTGCACATGCGACCCCTTGCAGTTTTTTCTTAGTAGAGCATTTCTTCAATCATTGACTTTCCATCCTGGTGTTTCGGTGACCACATGCATACATGTGTCGTGTTCTGAGAAAACTGGACAAAATGAATGTGCGTAAAGTGTCGTCCCAGATTAGCCTGTGCAGTCGGCACAGGCTAATCAGGGACGACAATTTCCGCTTTTATGGATTATTTTGCATAAATGATGTCTCTTCTTAGCCAAAATTCAGTTAAGGCGGAAAGTGTCATCCCGGATTAGCCTGTGCAGACTGCACAAGCTAATCTGGGATAAAACTTTACGCACAAGCATTTTGCCCAGTTTTCTCAGAACACGCCACATATGTGTATTCTCACCTATACAGGTGTGTTTGGTGGCCTTGACCTGTTTGGGAAGGACGTTGGTAACACCTGGACCCAACTGGGCCTCACAGCTGAGGCGGGAGACGACACGATTGTGTTAGCTGAGCCCGTGCAGTGGTCAGCTGGGGACGACATCGTCATCGGACCGACCAGTTACAACCCCTGGGAGACAGAGGCATTCCAAATAACAAGCATTTCCGACGACAATAGGACCTTGACATTGAATGATACTCTGAAATACAGACACGTCGGTAAGCTTTTTTGATTTGATTGTATGAACTTGTGCAACTTTTTTTTAGATTTTCATTCAAACCCATATATCTGCTTGTATTATCATATAAAGAGAGGATACTTATTTTCATTGTAAATGTTGTTTTTTAAATGAAAAGATTTTCCTTCTATATAAAATGAGAATGTTTTGACTTTTGAAGTGAAGTGAAGAACAATTTGAGGTACTTATTATTCCAATTAATGACTGTTTGCAGTGGCCTTACAATGCCTGTCTAGCTATCAGTAGGATGGCTTCGATCACCATTCAGGGAGCCTTCCAAAGATTTTTTTAAGACACATAGTACTGGTTCTACCCATTAAAAGGGACTCAAGAGTGTCTTGATAAGCCATAGGCTTTTGATTCAATCTAGCTAAGAAATAATAATTTTAAACTAATAACATTTTACAATTTCCCCTCTCAGCCCACTATGAGCTACTGAACAGCGGTCACGACGTAGATGTGGGTGCAGGAGTAGGCCTCCTGTCCCACAATATCAAGGTCATTGGTGAAGACTACGACGATATGTACGAGGAATCCTTTGGAGCTCGAATACTTGTAGGACTGATTGTACACGAGGGACAATCTTACTCAGGTAGTTCGAAATCTCTACAATAAATTTAAGTCGCACTCTGAGAAATCGTGGTTCAATGCATGTGCGTAAAGTGTTGTCCAAGATTAGCCTGTGCAATCTGCACAGGCTAATCAGGGACAACACTTTCCGCTTTTATGATATTTTTGTTTGAAGGGAGTCTCTTCTTAGCAAAAATCCAGTTAAGGCGGAAAGTGTCATCCCTGATTAGCCTGTGTGGACTACACAGGCTAATCTTGGACAACACTTTACGAACATGCATTAAAACCCCTTTTCACAGAGTGAGGCTCATTTCCTTGTTATAATAGTTTAAATAACATTGTCACATGCTCTGTCCAGTCTTTATTGTTCACATAACAGCATTTAATATTCAGCTGTAACTGCTTTTGATAAAATCCAGTGTTATGAACCTTAAACAACTTATTATTACTATGAGCACATACATATATTTGTTATGAAGAAAAAATGCTTAAATGTTGTTATCATATACTTCTTAGGATATGCTCGACTGTCCAATGTGGAGTTCTACCACACCGGGCAGGAAGGATTTACTGAAGAATACGACCCCAGGTTCTCAGTGGCTTATGTTGCCGTGGGAACCGTTAGCAACGTGAAGCCTTCCAAAGTCACCAAGTGCTCGTTTCACAACGGCTTCAACACTGCTGTAGGCGCGTTTGGTATCGGCGGACTGGAAATTTCTGAGAATGTCATCTATGGAACAGTGGGAAACGGTAGGACGTATTCAAAATAAAAATTACTAATCCAGGCATATTTTCTGAAGAGAAAACCTGTTCTATCAAGCTGTTGTCCTTTATAATTACCCATACTACAGAATAAAAGCAAAAGATGATTGAAACTCTTGTCACCGCCTTTGGTCTGTGTCATTTTAAAAATGAGGGTGTATACTAGTTTAAAGATTCCCTAGCCTCTCACTTGGCCCCCTATCTATCATAAAAGTCATAAAATGGTCATAGCAAGTCCTTGAGACAAAAAATAATTAAAAAGTGATATACCAAAGATATAGTTTTTAAGTTATACTCATTTCCGTTAACAATTACCTTATGATTATAGTTTGTCAAAATTCATGAACTCATTATCATAACCTGCATTTTTTTCTGGGATTCACATTTTGTTTTGTTCTTGTATATGTTTATATGTTTAAAGACAACATCAGAGTAACTAATTGTGATATCTTTTTCTGTATCCTAATTGATTCCAGTATGGTAACTTAAGTACCTGAACTCATCAAAACAGTACTTAAAAATATAAATGCATAACGTTCAGTGTCAGGTTAATATTGGCAAACAATAATAATGCCCCATGTCGTCTGCAGGTCTTGCAACCAGTTCAGATGATACGAGTATCCTTGACAACTTCATCACCTTGGTGATAGCCACAGCAAGCTATCAGGACCGGTTTGAAGCGTTCAATCCACGGTGGGAGGCAGGTATAGAGGCCATAAAGGCTCGGGACTTAGTTCTCCGAGGCAACCTAGTGTCCGGGGCTGAGAGATTTGCCTATCACGTGAAGCCACTGTTGTGCAATGACACGTCAGGCCGGTATCAAAACAACAAGGCGTTTGCCAACCTTCTCGGTGTGGTGGTGTTACCTGCAGATCCTTTGCCCGACGATGCCGTGGATTGCGTCATGTTCAGTAACTTCACAGTTTGGAAGAGTCACGATTTTGGAATCTACTACCAGAATAGTCTGAGTTACAAGGCGGTGGGAAATGTCCTCATTGAGAATCCCAATGGTTTGTTTTCTATAGTCATTGGTCCAGATGCCACATCCCATGGGTTTGAAAATAAAAGGATATATGTGGAGGAAAACCTTTTTGTTGGACAGACAACTTCGTTCGATTGTTCCATTGATGTGACACCAGATGATGACAATATCGTGTTGAGTGAATTTGCCCGAGCAACGAGGGCGCCAGGCGGAGGGATGATTGGATTTGTTTTCCCTCAGATGTTGTCTGGCCCCAATAATGCGCCTCTTAAACCATTTACTAACGCCATGAAATACAACGCTATTGGTGGCTTGCTCGTGGCCAAAAAGAACACTTTTGCCAAGTATGGTAACCTAGGATGTACCAACGAAGGAAATTTTGCTATAGCAACCAATCAGAACAATGAAGATGGCCAACACCCTGTGGAGATTTCAGAGTCACAAATGGTGGACGTTGCAGAGGAAAACAAGATAATTATCCACAGACCAAATCTTGGGTAGGTAAAATACATGTATTCAGTAGATTAAAGTTTATAAAACATTTAAAATGCTTGTTTATTAAACCCCCTTTGCAAAGTGGTAGTGAACATTATAGGAAAGCCCTTCGTCCATCCGTCAGTCTGGCCATTACACATTCGTGTCAACTTCATATCTCCTATATACCCTTTGAAGGATTTTCATGAAACTTAGCTCAAATGTCTTGGGCATTAAGAGGCATGAGGCAAAGGTCAAGGTCATACTTTAAGGTGAAAAGTTTGAGTCTCCATTTTCATGTCAGCTCCATATCTCCTATACCCTTTGAAGAAGTTTCATGAAACTTGACTTACATGTTAACCCTTTGCATGCTGGGAAATTTTTCGTCTGCTAAAATGTCGTCTGCTGAATTTCTAAAATTAGCATTTATTAGATTTTTTTTCAAAGAATACTATCAGAATAGCAAACAGTTTGGATCCTGATGAGACGCCACGTTCTGTGGCGTCTCATCTGGATCCAAACTGTTTGCAAAGGCCTTCGAAATCCGGTTCCAGCGCTCAAAGGGTTAAGGTCATTGAGACAATGTGCAGAATGCATGAGTCAGTCACACTGGCTCAAAATGAAGGTCACCAGATCAAGGCGAGACAAATCTTGTCGGAGGATTTAGCTGTTACTGCCTGTTTGACATTCAGTCTTTTAAGCCCCAGTCCACAAAAACTAAAAACATTGTTCCTTATTAACATCTTATAGATTTTAAAACAAAAAAATCACCTTGTTCAAATAAGAACAATTTTTAGCTCGGCTGTTTTCGAAGGAAACCCGAGGTATTGTCATAGCCCTCTCGTCTGCCGCGTCGTCGTCGTAGGCGTCGTGGTAGGCGTCGTTGTCCGAAAACTTTAACATTGGCCATTACTTTTGCATTATTGAAGATAGCAACTTGATATTTGGCATGCATGTGTATCTCATGGAGCTGCACATTTTGAGTGGTGAAAGGTCAGATCAAGGTCATCCTTCAAGGTCAAAGGTCAAACAAACTTTTTTTTTGGGGGGGGGTTTCATGTGTATCTCATGGACCTGCACATTTTGAGTGGTGAAAAGGTCAAGGTCACTGATGACCTTCAAGGTCAAAGGTAAAAAAAAATAAAAATCCAAGACCACAGCCAAGCGTTGGCATCCGCTCAACGGTGCTCTTGTTAAGTAATTACGCTACACTTGTTCCATATGTACAGAAACAAATTCATTACATCGGCACAAATTTCTTTTGATCATACATATAATTTTATGTATTTCTTACAAATTAAATGGTTTTTCGTGAACTTAACATTTTATTTTTAAAAGAATTGATACCATTTAGGAATGAATTATTAACGGTGGACAAGGTTCTTTGAAAGCCGTCAAAATTGACATAAATGTATCCCATTTACAGCAAAATCAACTCCGCAGACTGTGTTGACATGGATTGCGATGCCCAGAAAAAGGCCCTTTTTAAGGATCTCGATGGAACATTCCTGGGGTCTGTGAGTACAGCTATCTCCCAATCCGAGTTCGAGTGGAATGGTGACCCTAGAAGGGGCCTTGGGGACTACAGAATTCCCAAGGAGATGGTGACAAGGCTGGACGGATCAAGGATCCCTTACGATCTTATGATGCCCAACAAAGGTCAGAATTTTTTTGTGTTTGAAGATTATAATTGTGATAGGTTTTTGGTTGTTTTTATTATAAAATGGTTTTTGTTGAATGAGTTTTTATGTTATAATGAGTGAAATGTTTTGATAGTTTGACATATAAATTTATCTTGAGTATAGATATAATGTCTTAAGTTGTGACTGTTCAATATTGATCAAAGAATCATGAAATGTTCAAATCTGCTGGTACAGTAGTTTATACTTCATAACGAATATTGATCTGTTTATTTATGTTTTCGGTTTCACATTAAAGGTTTAAATACTATCAAATATATATATATATATAGAAACGCTGGAGTTTAAAGCGTTAACATTTACTAATTCCTTTCATATTTTGTTTGCACTGTTATAAATCTGTAAGACATAAAGGATTTTTGTTGGTTTTGGTAAAATATTGATTTTCATTCATGAATGATCATAGAAAATATATTTGTTATTCTCATGAGTGAGTTAAAATCAATATTTCACCAAATTTATTTTTATTGTATTCATTTTTCACCGCTTATTAACATTGTAAAAGTGTTTTACTTGAGAGTTTCTCTGGAATAATGACGCCATTTTGTCAAAAAAATGACATCATTTAACAGTAAAACAGTTACTGTTATTTTTCACTGTTTGAAACAGTGAATTATTAGTTTTAATTAACTGATATTTCTCCTATAAACCACCTGAAAGCATAAAATAAATACCCCGATCCCAACATTAATATTCCTATTTCAGGTATCATACGCAACAGCAACTGCACGTATCTCTATCCTAACATAAATGTCCCCATTTCAGGTATCATACGCAACAGCAACTGCACGTACCGCCCCAGCTGGCAGTCCCACCATTGTCAAGACAACGTAGACCACGAGATGCTCATCATCGAGAGCATGGACGCTGACACCGAGACTCGCCGCCTCTCCCCGGTGGCGGTGCTGGGTAAAGGGTACATCGACCTCATCAACGGACCGCAGGACCACGGCTGGTGTAGCGGGTACACATGTCGCAAACGACTGTCTACATTCATGGCCATTGTTGCTACAGGTATATTGAGATTATGTAAATGTACAATACAGGGATAATATGCCCCTTTTTTGAGGTTGGTAACCTTTGCAGATTTTTACAAAACGGGTGTACACATCTTCAGGGGCTCAACAAATGTTATTAATAAGTAGATAAAAAGTGGGCTATTGTTATTATAGCATGAACAAATTCAGTCTGCAGTAATGAAAATCTCAGTTGAACAATTGGGTCATGTATTATACTGTAAGATTTTAATGTATCTGCATTTTGCATTGATAAGTATCTTTGAAAAAAGGCAATTAACGTGTATGGAGCATGATTTTATCCAAACTGTAAACATATCTGATGTGTAAGGAGAGCTCTCTCAGGTGATGATATGTGTCGTGTTCTGAGAAAACTGGGCATAATGCATGTGCGTAAAGTGTTGTCCCAGATTAGCCTGTGCAGTCCGCACAGGCTAATCAGGGACGACACTTTTCTTATACTGGATTTTCGCTAAGAAAAGACATTTAAACAAAAATTTCCATAAAAGCGGAAATTGTCGTCCCTGATTAGCCTGTGCGGACTGCACAGGCTAATCTGGGATGACAATTTTAGCACAAGCATTATGCTCAGTTTTCTCAGAACACGACACATATTTTCCCACAAGGCTGTATTAAAGAAAAGGTTTAGAAAACAGCCATTGGAGATAAAAGATACCAAAAAATGGATCAGTTGATACATACATGAAAATATTAAGTTAACCAAATAATACTTGCTGATCCAATTAAGTTACGTTTTATCCTTCAACAAACAATATCAGTCAAACTCAATTAGCATTTGAACAACCCCATTCTTTTTCTTTTGTCTGTTTTCCTTTGTAACTCTTTATGCATTTGATAAAGTGTTTCCTAAATTGTCATTTTCTATTTCAAAAAGTACATACAAATACAACATTATTTGTCGGTAAAGAATAGAAACAGTGGGAATATCTTTGTAGACTTTAACATTTTCCCACTCAGAAGTGAAGTTAAAAAGGCTACTGGTATATGCAACCAGCATAAAACCAGAACAGCTTGTGAGAAAGTCTTTAATTTAATTTGATTTTCTAACAGACTGCAAACGGGTCCTTTCATTTTCTTCATCATCTAGGGGAAGAATTTTTGATCCACTTCACAAGTACAACGCCCGAGAAGATGAGATACCGGCTTCTGAACGTGGAGCCAAACGAAGGCGTCAAACTGACCGTTTGGTACTCACGCCCTAACAGGCTAGACGTGTTTGTTGACGGTGTGTATAAGATGGCTACAAATGCACACATCGATGGTAATGGACGATACATCATCAAGATGCCTACAGGTACTGGTAATATCTGAAAATGAATGAAATCAGGGCTTAATTCATGTGCGTAAAGTGTCGTCCCAGGTTAGACTGTGCAGTCTGCACAGGCTTATCAGGGATGACACTTTCCACCTTGACTGGATTTTCCGCTAAAAAAGGCTTCCTTTAAACAAAAAATACCATAAAAGTGGAAAGAGTCGTCCCTGATAAGCCTTTGCAGACTGCATTAAGCCCTGTTTTCCCAGAGCACGGCTCAAATCTCTTGTTTATTGATCATATTGTGAACCTTTTGCTTTGTTTATCTGAATATTACATTAAAGAATAAATTGACTAATTTGTCCAGTATTAAATTCACACATTCAATAAATCTTTAACTTCAAAACCTATGTAATGTTTTATGTGTTTAAAAAAATAAAAATAGTCTATTGTTGAAAATCCTAATCAATTGAAAGGTACATTGTCAGAGTTTTGCTAAGGCTTTAAGTTTGAATGTTATAACTGTTTGCAATGTTATAATATAGTAAAATATTAATATAATTTTAGGTAACGAATACGAGCCTATAATTGTCAACGGAACTGGAACCAACTATTTTGACAAGGACCGCGGTGAGCTTACCTTCATTATTCAAGGCCCTCAGAGAATTGACGTCGTCTCCCAGCAAACTGTCATCGTTTCATTCTCGATTCCGGCTCTCACCTTAGAGGAGTTTTTCGGAGCGAACATTATTGAGAACATTGCAGCCTTCTTGAACATTCCACTCACAAAGGTCCGCATTGTCAATGTCGTCAGTGCCTCGTCAGGAAGTGGGCGTCGCAAGAGGTCAGCAGATGGAATTATAGTGGACTTTGAAATCGGCAATGAACCTGTTGCAAGTAAGACTAAGACCAAACTGTCTTTTTTTTTCGTTTAAAAAGTCAGGAAAATATATTCGTAAATTAACATTATTTAATTCAGTTTGCCGATATCATAGTATTTTAGGGAAAAAAAAAATTACATTAAAAATGCAACTTTGTGAACAAGTTGATTGTGTTTTGGATCTTATAAAGGAGAGAAACTAAGATTGATTTTAAACCTTTACCACTCAGATACACACTTTGCGGCTTTTGTAGACCCTTAGAAAACAAATTAAATTGAAGATCTTACTTACTTTATTTAAGTGTTGAAGGGTTCAATTCCAACCATAAGATACTGATGAGCAGCAAACAGCATAAAACCTGAAAAGACTGCATGTTACTTGTCGTCTGTTCTAATTTTATGCTGTTTTCAAATAGCCATTTTCACTTGGTTTTTAAGTGGGAACGGATACAGAAGTAAACTGTTTGATTCAAGCTATATATTTTTTTGTTAATATTCAAATCAATAAACAAACCTTATTCATCATAACCAATAATACTTCTGAGGTTGCAGTGGTTTTATGGATATGGTGTCCGCTGAGCTACCGGGAGTACACGGGTTCGATCCCCACTGTGGGAGTGTTCTATAGATCTCCCCCAAAGACACTTAGTTCTGGTTCTAGGCTTAGTATTGGACTCAAGAGCATTTCAAATAAGCCTTAGGCTTTCGTTGCAATGGAGCTAAAATAACTAGGTTTAAACTAAATAATACCTATCGAATTTCAGATCTTAATGACACAGCACCAGACGGCATCACATATGAGAATCTCCTGGCCTTCACCACGGCCCTCGTCAATGAGTGTCAGCTGGGAAACGTCTCGCAGACCTTGAATGTGTCGGGGTCGTGCGAATCCATTCAACTGCCATCCACTGACCCGACTGTTGGGACCATAGTGTACAACACGCCCACCCCGGACCATCTGTTCTTCCAGACCGGTCTACAGGCTACGTATGAAGGGGCACTGTTGTCAAGACAGCCCAGGATTAGAGTGGCTACAATCAATGTAAGCAAGAACGTGTTAGTCTCTCTTTGTTTTTTGTTTGTTTTTTAATGCCCTGGCTTTAAAGATGGATTGAACATTGATTTTTAACGATTTTGTGTTGTGTATAATTCATAAATGAATGTCAAAATACTCAAAAGCATAAAGGGAGACAATTGACTTATTTTCATTTGCATGAAATGCCCGTCTGGACATTGGTATCTTCTCCTTTCACAGTGATTGATTATATAGAATGTTATGCTAGTTCTGAAAAAACTTGTCTCTGTCAAGTTGGTTGTATGAATTGTATTGCATGAGGCAGCCTATGGTGCATAAACCCTTTGCATGCTGGGAAATTTGTCGTCTGCTAAAATGTTGTCTGCTAAATTTCTAAAATTAGCATTTTCTTTGAATTTTTTTCAAAGAATACTATCAGAATAGGAAACAGTTTGGATCCTGATGAGACGCCACGTTCTGTGGCGTCTCATCTGGATCCAAACTGTTTGCAAAGGCCTTCAAAATCCGGTTTAAGCGCTCAAAGGGTTACTACATGACATAACCAAAAAGACTGATACGAGCTCTCAAAACCCCACACAGGTGTAATACTCCATATAATTATACATAATTGTACATATTATTCTGTAAAAACATATATTAATCATGACTTGTTTTATGACAACAAAACAATTTTGGTGGCATAATGATATGATTAATTGCAGAAAAACGTGATGAACATTAGTAATTACATAAAAACATAGTCTGGCTACTAGTATGATGCAGAAACAGATGACACTACAAATAGTATTAGAATGTTTAATACAATATGTATTGGTAGCAGAAAAAAAGGTACTTAATAAAATGTGTGTTGCATACTTAAAAAATCAAGCAACTACCCTTTACACGCATCCCTCCCTTTCAGGATGTAGTCATCACTGAGCTGGGTACCATACAGAGTCCCTGGACCATGGAAGTCAGCATACGCCCAGGAACCGGTCATCCAAACGCCCAACTCCTGGGAACACTGAACGTGACCGCCGAGAATGGCTGGTTCAACTTCTCAGACCTTGTCATCACACATATGGGCTCTGACTACGTACTGGATTTCAAGGTCATCTCTCCAGTCGAGGCTGAGAACTTCACGCTGGCTACGGACGTGTTCAATGTTGCAACCAGGCCTCTGGAGGTACACGTGGTTACCATGACAACCGGTACCATTGTGGAGGATGTTCCGTTTGATGTTACCATCGGCTTGAGCGATAAAGTATCGGGGGATCTCCTGCAAGATGTATCCTGGAGGGTAATAACTTTAACCATCAGATCTTTATCCATTGTTTTATGATTTTTTTGCGTCATAAATGTGTGTTTTTGTTTTGTGCTTTTAAACAAATTGTTAGAATCGTGATTGAAAAAGGTTCATTGAAACCTCAGAACTTTTATGTGTATTGGCATGGAATTTACTAATTTGCCAGTCAACAAGATATGATTGAAGCTTTTACCCATTAAGAAAGCATTGAATTTATTGTTTAATCAACATTATTGTAAAAATATATATTTTCTGTAAATAACTTGTGTCTGATATTTATCTGATGGTTTACTATATAACTAAATACTGCTTAAATGTCATCTATGCCTGAAGTCTGCATAGTTCTGCACCACGTGGTGGTAAATGATTTTTAATAATAACCAATGCATATATTTTATTCTCCAAACAATCTATTGAAGGCTCACACATGGACAGTAGAAGTAAGCATGCTGACCCCATCACCGTACAGTGACCTTGAGGGTGCCGTGGACACGACCTTTGACCCTTTCTCAGGTCAGGCCTCATTCCCTAACCTGACAATGACAGGATTCGGTGTATACTATCTGCAGTTCCATGTAGTATCCAATCCAGCGGACTACGACTTGACCCTTGACCTTAAGCTGGAGGTCATGAGTGCCAGTCATGCTGGTGTAACGCCAGAAGCTGACAAGGAAGTGAAGGTAAATTTGCGTTTTAAACTTAACCTATAACTCATGGCCTATGTTAATTTTGATGAATGTTTTTAAGGTTTGAAAATCTTGAATGTTTTAAAATCTGACAGTTAAGTCATATGTTAAGATAGTTCTACAAAATTAAAACTCATTCAAAATAAAAATTAAAAATCCATAAAATATGAAATATCGATGGCCTAACAACGATAACAAGCAATTAGGATGTGAATGTTGAGCTGTAGCAATTTTTTTTTCTCTTATGCAGAAAGAGAACACACTAGTGTTTCTTCGAATGTTCTTGTGATATATTTATGCTTTGGAATCACTTGGGGACACCCTGCCTTGAAATGTTTGCCGTCCATCAGCCTTTAACAAAGTAATCAATTTCCAGGTGAAATTTGAAGCAGACTTCAACACCATCCTGCCCACAGAGGCAAAGAAGAGGGAGTTCACTCAGATGATCCTTAATGAGTTTGCCCACATGTGGCCCGATGTCATGTTGTCTTCTGGAAACGTGTATGAAGGTACGTCACATCAGAGCCTTGGTATTAATATTGATGCCTTAAGTTTGCTGTGTTATGTTTAGTCTGGAAATGCTATGGCCTACTACCTGGCCCATTTGTCACGCTTTGCCTTTTATAAATTGTGCTTAAATTTCATTTAATTTATCCATTAATTTCAATTTGTTACTGTATTAGCCCATTTTCAGTTAAAATCAATTAAAGAAGTTCTGTGGAGTAAAGTAAAGAACAGAAAAAAAATAAGATCACACCGCCAAAATATAAAAGACAACTTTTTGCTCTTTTTTCAGGAAGCATAGTTGTTTCATTCGTCATTGCTGGTAAGGTTAGCACGATCAACGAGACTGCATACACTCTTTGTGAGAGCATCCACAACAAAACAGAGTACAGTTTCCATGGCAACAAACTTGAACTGGCACCCTACCTGACCGTTAATGGGGAGACATTGTATGGAGTCAAATGTGGAGAAATAGTAGGTGGTTTTTCATAGAACTAATTTATGAGCCTCGCTCTGTGAAAAGGGGGATAAATGCATGTGCGTAAAGTGTCTACCCAGATAAGCCTGTGAAGTCCCCACAGGCTCATCAGGGATGACACTCTTTGCTTTTATGATATTTTTCGTTTTAAATAAATTCTCTTCTCAAAAAAATCCAGTTTAAGCGGAAAGTGCACAGGCTAATCTGGGACGACACTTTACGCACATGCATAAAAAACCCTTTTCACATAGCGAGGCTCATTTTTTCTTGATTCTACAGCATATAAGATTGTGAGGTCGAGCCTCACCTTGGTAACATCTTTTGTGCAGTTGAATCATGTATTTAGATGATGTTTATATTCTACTCTGCCTCCTACCCTACTCCCTAAATCTATTTGGGAAGTTAACATTATCTGACATAAGCATTTTTTTCTGGTACTTGTAAAACACTAAGGTCTGAGTGTTGACCTGTCTGTGTGTGTCCCAAACGTTTTCTAGGGTTGTATTCACTAAACAATTCTTAGACTTAAGTCTAAAAATAATGAATATTCTTTCAATTGGAATATTCAAGAAATACCTTAATGTTCTCGTCAAACTTTGCAATAACCACCTCTGTCTTCACCAGTGTTCAGGTATAACACATGCTTAGTGACATAACAGTGGTAGCCTGTACATATTCAAACACTGGACCTACATGTATTGTTCTTGGTTCTAAGTCTATTTTCTATTCTTAGTTCTAAGATTGGATTGATGAATACAGGCCCTGGCCCAAGCTTAATGTCTGTGTCAAAGATGTATGTGGGAATTTCATCAGATTGCTTATGTTCATCATTACACAGACTGTTCAAAGATTCTTCATTTTGAGAAAAGAATGACCTTGTTTTTTTGTATTGTCCCTGAATTTGTCACAGAGAAGAGATTCAAATGCTGGTGGCAATGCTCTCATTCTCTTTCTGTTCATACTAGACCATTAGAGGCCAGAATGCAACCATGCAGACAGTTATTGTTAGGTATTAGTATTATAGCAATCTTAGCCTCATTCTGGGAAAGCTGGGGTTAATGTATGTTTTCCTTAAAAGGAAGTCTCTTAAACAAAAATCTAGATTCAGAGGAAAAAATGTCCCGCATTAGTGTGTGTGGACTGCATAGGCTAATCTGGGACGACACTTTACATACATGCATTATGCCCAGTTTTCACATAACAATGCTCATATTATCTTCTGTACTCTCCACAGCCCGAGTCTCCGGAGAAGAAGACCATGGCGCTCTGGCTGATAATAGTCATCGTTGTGAGCAGTCTGGTCCTTACCATACCAATAGTGGTCGTTGTTGTGTGGGTATGCTGCATCAAGCCCAAGAAAAACAAGACTCAAGGTGAGAGACTACTATTACAAAAGACTTTCAATACAATGATGGTTAAAATAATTAATTAATACAGACCCTGCAATAATGAAACAAGTTCTGCTTTATTACATTTAAACTTAATATAGAGCTTCTCAAGTTATTGCTATTCATTCCGACTTTGGAATCTTTAAATATTTGAGCTGATGTATGTTTAAGTTTTATTTAAAATTATGCTGGAAAATGTAATGTTTGCATCCGAATAGATAACTACAATATATAAGCTCTAAAGCGTCACATATTTTTCTATTCAGACCTTTTCAAAGGCACACTGAACCGCAGTGGGAAGCCAGAGAACACGCTGTTCAAGGATGACACATTCACCAGCATGGGGACAGCTCCCTCAGCCACCAATCTGAACCCGAAGATGAGTGACCATCGCCCTCTCTCCCCCGCATTCTCAATTCACATGAACAGCCCTGAGGTACCGATGCCAGCCAAGACCAGTTTCCAAGGATACATGGCCACCTTGTCTCCACAGCCATCGGCTAATGCACCCGCCATGTATTTGAATCCACGCGAACTTTCCGCTGGAAGCCAGCGCCGAAGCCCCAGCCCGTCGCGAGGTTCGGGATTCCCCATGCTGCATGGTTCTTCTTCCTCTGATGCTGGAAGCCCCCTGCCGCCCGTTGGAAGGGACCTGTACCACGGTGAATACATCTCCAGTCCTGTGCCTCGCGCTGTGAGTCCGCACCTTCCCGCGCCGAGTCCAGTGCCGAGTCCGATGACCTCCCTGAAATCGAGGGTGAAAGTTAGTCCGGCACCAAGGCATGACTGGATATATTAGAACATTTGAAGATCTGTATCTTTCTGTGTGGTTTTTCTGACTACCTGTCTACTGCAATTCAAACAGCTTTAATGAGTATTGTGTTATATTTTTCAAATATCACAATCGTCTATGGACTTAATATGAACTGCCTTGGTTAATACAATCTTACCGTTTGTTTCAAACATTGTTGAAGATGATACACAAACCACCCCAAAACTTTTTTTATTCATTTTTCCCTTACCAAATTTTGACTTATTAATTCAAAAATGATTTGTAGCACCAAATTGGGACATGTATGTTCATTAACCATGGCACAGGCACTTGGTTGTATTGTTTGTTATGTGATGTCAACGTGTTTCAAGCAATGTATGGATTCTTCCAATTGTGGCGTGTTCTGAGAAAACTGGGCAAAATGCTGTGNATGACACTTTACGCACAAGCATTTTGCCCAGTTTTCTCAGAACACGCCACAATTGTCTATTTGTAGCATATGTAAAAATCGCATTGAAAAGTATTTCTGTGATATAATCTTAAGTCTGTGATTCATTTGCAGAACTTGCATTTATTTTATTAATATTTTATATTACTCTGTCTTGTTTTTATTGTGAGCAATAAACCTTACGTACAATTCTTTACACAACGTAGAATCTAAAGTCTGTGATTTATTTGTATTAGTATTATACTAACTGATTTGAACCTATATATGTCTGCAAACA
>VMBQ01005529.1:6165-60307 GCA_007657795.1 Dreissena rostriformis | reverse complement strand
GGTTGTTCTGTGAGAGTCTCTATATCTGTATTGTATTGTCCAGTAAGTATGGTGTATGTTCTCTTGTCTGCAGGTTGTTCTGTGAGATTCTCTATATCTGTATTGTATTGTCCAGTAAGTATGGTGTATGTTCTCTTGTCTGCAGGTTGTTCTGTGAGATTCTCTATATCTGTATTGTATTGTCCAGTAAGTATGGTGTATGTTCTCTTGTCTGCAGGTTGTTCTGTGAGAGTCTCTATATCTGTATTGTATTGTCCAGTAAGTATGGTGTATGTTCTCTTGTCTGCAGGTTGTTCTGTGAGATTCTCTATATCTGTATTGTATTGTCCAGTAAGTATGGTGTATGTTCTCTTGTCTGCAGGTTGTTCTGTGAGATTCTCAAGAACACAGACGAGAGTGAGATCCAGTTTGTGGAGGATGGCAGCTGGTCAGCCATCAAAAACAACAAGGATAGCTCCACAGAAATCTTCAACACACCATCTGTCTCTCACACAGCAAACACAGGTGGGGCCTTTTGTGGTGGTAACATTATACTTGAGTACTGGGCCTGTATTCACAAACGTTTTTAAGTCTAAATTATAGACTCAGACTTATTTTCCCAAATTCAAAAATAAATTTTCTAGATATATCAAATCATGTTAAATGATTGAAAAGTGATCTTTGTGTAGTTTTCTTTACATTGAATGTGATTGTTTTATGATACAAATTATGGATAAAACAATATTTTGATTCTTTTCTCAAGTTTGAGTCTATAATTTAAACTTTAAGTTGGTAAATTCGAGCCCAGCTGGTGTTGCTTTAAGTTTAAACACAGTCTTCCATGTGGTTTTCATTCTAATCCACAACTCACATATTCACAGGTCTTGTTTTCTTTATAGCCTAGTTTTTATGCTCCCCCCAAAAAAATTTGGGGGGGAGCATATAGTCGCCGCTTCGTCTGTCCGTCCGTCCGTCCGTGCACAATTTTTGTCCGGGCTATTCCTCAGCAACTAATGACCGGANGATTTTTCACAGAGTTATGGCGCTTTGTAATTTTCTATAAACTTAACATATAGTGCAATTCTTGTCCGGGCTATTTCTCCCCAACTACTGACTGGAATACAATGAAGCTTTATGGGAAGCTTAACTACCTTGAGGAGATGCACATGTTATTAGTGGGTTCTGGTTAGATTATATATTTAGAGAGTTATGGCCCTTTGAAATTTTTAAGTTGCTAAACCATTCATCGTATTATTTTGTCTAAAGTTATGCCCCTCAAGACGTTTCCTTTTATCTGAATACATAGTGCAATATTGTGACAAAAAAAAACATTTGGGGAGCATCACCCGTCTCCGACGGTTTCTTGTTTTTTATAATTCTGTACCTATACATTAATTGGATTTTCATACTGTATTTCACTTTAATATGTTGTCTGTTGATACCAATATGCCATTCTTTAATGTTTTGTTTGGAAAAAGTCTTCCAATTGTTAAAATTGCCATGGTAATGAACTGGAAATTTGAGTTTTCCTGTCTTAGTTACTGTACAACATATAGTGTTTAATCCAGATTTGTTCAAATATTTACAGCATTGTTAATAAACAAATAATCTCTTTGTTAGTTACGTTGGTGGTATTTGACGTGGTTTGTAATTAACATGAACTTCATTTGCTATTCACAACCTGATAAAACTGTGTTTTATGTAGTTTGCCTCCTTGCCTAAATTCTGCTTGCTTTTATATACCTATCAACTATTGCCACTTCCATTTCATTGTCATTATTCATTGTTCCAGAAGGAAAAGATACAGCAGTGAATTTGTGTGATGGAGGTAACGACAAATTATATTTTAAGTTCTGATAAATTCATATATATTTTGAGTAAAAACTGACTCTTGGGATATGAAACTCGACTATTCATTGACTAGTCTGAGCTATACAACTCCCCCAAATGTTGGCATCTGCTTCGGCAACTGACTGAAGCTCTGATTAAGGTAAATATGCAACATCTCTGTATCACTGTTGTTTTCTACATGTGTTAAATGGGAACTTCAATCATTTGTTCTGGTAATTGGGTGAGGTCTCTGATCAAGTAACGCATCTGTGACCTGCAATTAAGAAAATTTATACACTTTTGTGTAAGGAAACCATGCAACATATCCATATCACTGTTTCTTATACGGGTATTAAATGGAAACTTAAAACATTCGTTCTTGTCATGGGAGAGGTTACTGACCAAGTTACATTAATCTGACCTGAAATTATGAACATTCACTAACCAAGACTTATAAGTGGGACCTGCTTTTAAGCAGGATTATGTACCCTTTTGTAAAAGATTTGTAATGGTTAGCATATGTGATGAAATTTAGGTTAAGGTTTGCGAGCAACAAGTTTATATCTCTGCAAGAACAACATATCAATTAAAACTTCACACACATATTGGGATCATCAGGGGAGGGTACAGACCTAGGTCCATAACTCTGACATGCAATAAAACAGAACTATGCCCCTGGTCTAGCGAAGGATTGCATATCAGGCAAGTGGGGTCAAGATCACTATTACTAAAAACAGAAAAAAGAGTTTCCACCCAATAACTTTTATTTGGACGTAGGTCTGTTTCTGTATGTGTATGTAGCTAACCTTTGTTTGGATTGCATTTGTGGCCAGTGGGATCAATAATACTGTTACTAAAAATAGCAAAAACAGTTTCTACTTTATAACTTGTGTTTTCATGGATGTATCATACTGTAATTTGTTAAGAGGTAGCTAACATGCAGACCTAGTTTGGATTGATTTGGAGCCAGTAAGGTCAAAACTAAAAATGGTTTCTGCTCAATAACTTTAGTCTGGAAGGAGGTAGTGTGCTTCAATTTTGCTGTGTACTAATGTAGGTAGCTTTTATGCAAATCTTGCTTGCAAAGATCATAAAATTCAGCTATATAAAGTAATACAGATATTCAACATCAACTATGTCTTTGTGGTCATTATATTAGGTGATTTACAGAACACATTCATTGTGCTATCAAAGCAGAAGAATAGTTGTGAGCGCTGTTTTTGGACAGCTCTTCTTTTAGTTAATGCTGCTATAATGTATCTTTTGCACTCATACATGTTAGTTTTCATTAATACACATTTTTGAGATTATACAACTTGTATCACTCATTTCCATTACTGGCTTGTATTGTTCATGATTGGTGGTGGCGTTTTGTCCATTTGGAGCCGTTTTCTATCTAACTTCGACACTTTATTTATGAGCAAAATATTTTGCATATAGTTGATAATATATTATGTCACTTTTACCCATACACATTTTGATATGGATAGCAACAAAAAGCATAATTGGTATCCATAGATTCCTTCAGGTCATAATAAAATACTGACTTCTCTGAGAGTTAACAAATGGAAATACTTGCCACGCGTAAAATGTATAATACTTATATGTACTTATGTTTAGAAAACTAGTTGGAATACTGATCCATTGATGGAGTCATAAAGCTATATTTGAATACCAGTAACTTTCATAATTTCAATATTTATTACAATGCCTGGTTATAAAAAAAAGCACCCGATCAAAGTACTGGAACATAGCCATATTTTATAAAGCACTTCTTTATAATAAAAGATAAATGAAAACCATATCCGCACTTTAGTAAGATGGTTCTTTTATCTTATATACTCAGTTCAATTACAATATCTATAATATTCTCTTTTATAAAACTTACTCAGTTCCATTACAATATCTATCTTATCTATTATAAATGTATTTTAAACATTCATGTTTTAGAGGCAATGTCGGGTAAATGTATGGAAACTATACCATGTAATAGTCTAAGAGACTGCTCTATATCATGGCATGTGTTACAAAGTTATGCATGCTATATGTTGGTGTCATTGCAGACTCTCCGGACATCTCTGAGGAGCCTCCAGCCAAGAAGGCGTGTATGGAGGTGATCGACCTCACACTGTCCGACTCCGAGGACGATGAGCCCATAACGCGGCCCCAGTCTAGTCACAACCTCAGTTCAGGGTGCGTCACTCCTCCAGTTATCAATATAGACTCTCCGCTGGGACCACTGTCCATCTCGTCAGTGTCATCACACGACTCTCCGAGACATGTGTCCTCAAGATCCAACTCTTGTTTCTCTCCACATCACTCATCATCGCCTTCCTCCGGCTCCTCCTCTTCCTCATCCTCATCTTCTTCAGCATCCAACTGCACAATAGGCTACAACTTTCCCGCGCCCACTGGAACTCGAAGCCCCGCCCATCACTCCCCGGCCAACTCGCCCCTACATCGCCTGTCCTCTCGCTCTCCCTATCACTCCCCCCTTCAGTCTCCAATGTCCCCTGTATCCCCTCACATGCCCCCCATGGGGAGCTCGGTATCCCACTACCTGCCTCCCTTCCCCAGCATGTCCCACCCCCTCTCATTGTCCTTGTCCAGTCTCTATGGAATTGGAAATCCAATGAGTAATCTACAGACTGACAGAGAAATTGAGGACTTTCTGAATGGACTTTGTCCCGACAACAGATAATTTGCATTGTTTTATGTTTGTACAATTTCAAGTTTACTTCAAAAAGAATCACATGCAGTGAGATAAAAGTAATTGCCAACTTCAAGTTCTAAAATTCTGAACACTTGTGTAGAAAATTCAGATAGTTGAAAATATAGGAGTTATATTTCCATCAAAGATAGAACATGAACATGAAAGCAGATTAATATGGAACTGTTCTGAGACCGGTTTTGTTTACGCTTTGATAAAAAAATATGTGGTGATGGCATTGTGTTTGAACAAAGTCATCTTCACTCTCGCATCGTCAACATATACCTTTATGAACACTATAGATGTATTGCTCAATTTGAGGAAACTTGGTCAAAACATTCGTCCCAAGTTCCCTACGAAAATGGTTCTAGTCTGTTGAATAACATGGCCACCAGGGGGCAGGGCAGTTTTCCTGAAATGGCTATAGGAGTCTTATTTTTTGCCCATTGCTCTGAAAAAATTTTATGCCCCCGGTAGGGTGGCATATAGTTGAACTGTCCGTCGGTCTGTCCGTCCGTCCGTCCGAAAACTTTAAAATTGGTTTAAAATTTAAAATAACTTTTGCATTATTGAAGATAGCAACTTGTTATTCGGGGTGCATGTGTATCTCATGGAGCTGCACATTTTTAGTGGTAAAAGGTCAAGGTCATCCTTCAAGGTCAAAGGTAAAAAAAAAATCAAAGCGGCGCATTAGGGGACATTGTGTTTCTGACAAACACATCTCTTGTTCTAATTATATCTCGACCGAGTTCAAAAATGGTTCAGGTCTGTTGAAAACATTTTGAAATTGTGTGAACTCTCTAGAAGTCACATTTACGTCATGAAACTATCTTTATAAAACTTGTTTAGAACATTTGTTTTAATAATACTTTGGCAAAGTTAAAATCTTCATGAAACTTGCACAGAACCTTTGTTTTGATAATAAAATGTTGGCCAAGTTAAAAAATTGTCTTGCTCTGCTAGAAATCATGGCTGACAGGTGGGCAATTTTGCTGAAATGGCTGTTGTAAAACCTTGTGAACACTATAGAAGTAAAAAAAAATGCCCAATCATAAACGTGCTCAGAACATTTCTTTTCATGATATCTGGGCCAAGTTCAAATACTGTTTTGTTTCTTGAAAACAGCTACTGGAGTTGGGGTGGCAGTTTCCCTTATATGGCTTTAGTAAAACATTACCAGCTCAGAACAGTTAAGTTCCTTAGGGTCTCATGTGATGGTGTTAGGGCCTTTGGTTCTCTTGTTAAATGTCAAGGGTCCATATAGTTGCAACCATTCTATTGAAGTTGTTAAAAGTTATCGCTCACTGCAAACTATTTTGATTTACTTTATAAAGTTGTACATTCCGCTTGTCAAATATAGGTTGTATTTAGATACATGCTATTTCAATATTACATTGAGTGCCAATCAATAATTTGTGAAGTCTGTAAGAACTTACTATACTTTAAATGCTTTGCCCATATCTGTTTATTATGAATATTCAGAATGACTGAAGTGCTGTTGTTTAAAAAGCTATACAAAGAAAGACTTCTTTATGTTGTAGAAACATTTGGTTGTTGATAAATGTAGTATCAGATTCTAGTCTAACAAGTTGATATCATATGGTATTGAATGTGTTATTGGCCTTTTGAGTGTAAATTTTTCTTCATTGCATTTTTTATTTATTCTCATGCTTTGAGCATTATTTTCTGTAGTTTTGCTTTAGAAGTTTTCATCTGTTTATTTAAAGAAATCATTATGTTCAAGAATTTCAGATTTCTTCAAAACCTTTTGTGTAATACCTTATAGTTACTTAAAATTGACATATGTACATAATTTTACATTTCGAATTATTACTTATAATTGCTGGTTATTATTAGCTGTTTGAAAATAATGTTCCTTTGTTTTGTTGTTTTTCATATTATCAAAAAGAAATGTTAGTCAGTGCTATTTATTGTGCTCTTGATTCGAAACCTTTTGTTAAAATTCCACAATAATTGTGTTTAAGTGTGTGAAAAAGCCAGTATTACCTCGTGAACATGATTTCCAAAGCAAAGATGTGTTTTAGAAACATGTGATGTAAATTTTTCAACTGTATATTTTTGCAAACAAAAACACTTCAAAAGATGTACAACAGTTCATTTAGCCTGTATGTGTTGGTGTTATTACCTGTGTTGGTTTATCATCGTTCCACAAATCATTATGCACTGATGTATGGTCGAAGATTTCGTCTGTCCACTTCAATTTATACAAATAATTTATAACTAAAAGATTTGTTATCATTCATTCATCACAATCATATTTCCATTGTTTATATGAGTTTTAGCCCTCATGTTTTGCACATGTTTATTTTTTTATTGATTTCATTATTATTTGTTAGATTTTAAGTGGAACGATTTCATAATTTGTATTTATCAATCAGGTTGAGATCATTTATGACATGTAACTCTTTTAGTGGAACCAAAGGCTGTAAATAATGTTGATTGATTGTTGAAAATGAATAAAACTTAATAATAATAAATAATTAATAATTATTTGAACTTGTTGTTTTAAAAAACACAAATTCATTTTACATATGGCAAGATATATTGTTTCATTTATAATTAAAAAAAAAAACAAGAGCACATTAATAGCACTGTATATTTTCTGTACTGAACGCTTATGTACATATGTCTAATTTTGTTCTTACATTAAAAAAAAATATTGTTGATTGTTTGATATGTCTTGCCAAGTAAAGTGAATTTCTTGTCATTCTTTATGTGGGCCTGTTTGAATGAGATTTCTTGTGAAGGCAAGGTTTAACATTGGTCTGGACTGTGTTTCATGTGAGCAAAACAGTATTTGAACCACTCTCTGTGAAAAGGGTGTTTAATGCATGTGCATTAAGTGTCGTCCCAGATTATCCTGTGCATTTGGCACAGGCTTATCAGGGACAACACTTTCCGCTTTAATTGCAATTTCGGTTTAAAGGGAGTCTCTTCTTAGCAAAAATCCAGATTAGACTGAAAGTGTCGTCCCTGATAAGCCTGTGCGGACTGTACAGGCTAATCTGGGATGACACTTTATGGACATGGATTAAACCCTCTTTTCACAGAGCTTGGCTCATTTTCATTTCTGGAGCAATACACAATGAGAAATTATTTACCAGACCTTTTGCAAGGGTCTTTAAGGATAACCAAATCAGCAGTTCTCCTGTGCCTTCACCTTCCTGTTTTACCTTTTTGTGCTTCTATTATCTCTGAAATAATCAAGAATTTTATGTAGGAAACATAAGTTTAAAGAATTATCCAACCCCTTGTACCTGGACAAAATCCATTCCTGAAATTATCCAGATATTGAAACTGCTAGAAAATAGTTTTGTATTTGAAGTTGATGAGGTTCATCTGTGCCTGAGGCTGCATAATGTGAGCACCCAGAGGTTGCCCCAGCACTCCTACCTAATTAATTTCCTAGACTCGCACAATATGGGACGAACATTGAATTATAGCTGCAATTGACAGCATGTTTGTTTTTAGTTAACGATTTTCAACACATGGAAAAAAATAACTGGGAACCAAGCTCACCTGCGCTGGGAGTGGGGATTGAACCCAGGTCCCCTAGGCAAGTCTCCCCTTGCATCGAAATAGGCTTAATCCAAATTTACCTTAATTTTGTATATAATTTTGGATATTTTATGGGGTTTTAGGAGGAAGAAGTTGTATGCAAAAGGAAATTTCTGACATAAATTAAAGGAAAATTGAAATGGTGGTCAGAATATATGTACACTATTACCACTTTGCAATCATTTTACTGCTTATTTGATGATGTTTGGGAACGTTACTTTTCCAGTTAGAGAAACATTGAAACTTTACTTAAGGAATTCCGTGGGCACCCTAAATATATTATTTTTTATTAACATGTACCAAGGATTTAATATCACTTTGAAATGGTGTCCAGTGGCTATGCCATCAAGTGTGAAACAAATTCCATGTCCTTACAATTTTCGCAAACATGAAATCCAAAGCAAGACTGCTCAGAACTCCATCAAGATCTGTACTTGACAATCAGATCAGTCCATTAATGCTCCCTGCAATCTCCTCGGCATATAATGAAGAATCTTGTTAAAAAAAATCATGAGATCACTACAGAATTCTCATTTAATGTTTTGACAATCGGCCCATTTCTAATAAATTTTGTGAAAATCGATGCATTATTTAATTATGTTTTGTGTAAAATTGCGAAAGCACAGACATAGAAGATTACTGAACACAATGTCCATGGTGAACATAGTTAGCTGTCCTTTGGGGAAATATGCTTGGATTATTCAAACCCAAAAGCTCTTTACTCAACAAGAACATAACATTACTTTATTTTAATTTTTGAACATTGAGTTATTGCATCATTTTTGATTGCACAAATATTAGTATTTTTTCTTTGAGATGGGGTCTACATTTAAATGGACTTTTTCATAGATTTTTCTATAAACTTTTTTGGAAAAATGCTGTGAAATATCTTGCCTTTAATAATTGAAGCATCTGCACAAACAACCTTTATGAAGAAAATGTACTTGATTGAAACATTCTATTGGCCAAGACTTAAGCATGAGACTGACTTGACCAAAACAAGATGGGTCTTAACTCTTTCAGTGCTGGAACCGAATTTTGAAGGCCTTTGCAAACAGTTTGGATCCAGATAAGACGCCACAGAACCTGGCGTCTCATCAGGATCCAAACTGTTTGCTATACTGATAGTATTCTTTGAAAAACAATCGAAGAAAATGCTTATTTTAGAAATTCAGCAGACAACATTTTAGCAGACGACAAATTTCCCAGCATGCAAAGGGTTAAGCTTATACTTGTGATGTAAGTGTTACACAGGTTTTCCAAACTTTCTTTTGAAATACGGATTTTTTGTAAACAACGGCATATTTTTATAAATTTGATTTTCAAAGTGTTATTTTACTTGTAGTTAAATGTATATTTGTTTTCTTTTTTGATACCTTCAATATCCTGTAAGAAAACAGGTATTCAAATTTAGCAGGTGTTCACATCGTTAGTTTGAAAAGATTCTTTAATAGGGCCTTCATCAGTTTAACTTTCAGTGCAGGAACCGAATTTTGAAGGTTTTTAGAAATTCAGCAGACGACATTTTAGCAGACTACAAATTTCCCAGCATGCAAAGAGTTAATATAGAGGACATAAAACTAATGTAGTGAATAATACTTAAATTGAATGGTATACAAATTAAATGCATGAGTGGAGACAGTCTAGCCTCTCCTTCTGAAATTATTCTTTATTTCTGATATTTGCATAATTATATGTATTTTGGATATATGTTACTGAAAACACATACCTTGCGGGCATCTGTATGTTTATTTGGAATGATTGAATGCAAAGGTGTATGATCAGAAACATTTGTTTTAGTTGGTTATCTTGTTTAAAGGGAAGATTAGCCTTACAGCAGATAGCCAATGAGTACATTTATGAATAGTCAAGGTGTAAGTTTAAGAATAGATAAAGTGGTTTTTCTTGTTGTTAGTTACAATTTCAAGTAAATGTTCAAATCATAAACATAGAGACCAAAAACATGAATAATATTTAACATGTATTCAGTTATATGATATTGTCCTTGTTTAAAGACATCATTGTTGGTAGGATTGTAGTGACATGGACATCCATTAATAACACATTTACTGCAAGTTAAAAGTTGGTTTTCTAAAACTGAATATAGAATAATTGTATCCAGATCTTTTAAGGCATTTTTTTTTCTTTTCCTCATTGCTGAACAGCAACATGGTCATCGAAAGAATGTTTCATACTGCTGTAGTGTATTTGAAATGTCATTCAATGGCCATTCCACATAACTTGTGTGTAGATTGTTCATGGCCTTTCTTTGCATACTTATTATTCAAGTAGGGCTGTAGTCGATTAATGGCTAAAGTATGGGAACTAAGTACTCGTTAACAAAATTACTTAAGGAAAGTGTTATTCTATTCACTATTTCCCTCAAATATATTTCTGTATCTCTTTAATCTGGTTTACAGACTACTGTTATATGATTGAAATACTGTTTAACGTAGCAAAAAATCCAAACAAGCAAAACAACAATTTTCCTGACCACTATTCATTGCTTGTAGGTCATCTACTCCGACAATGGCGGCGTGTGGTGTCTCCAGTCCACTGAGCTCCAGTCCCCATCGGTCCCTGGCCCTGCCAGACTGCCCTCCCATGCCTCCCCTCCTCAACTTCAGCAGCAGCAGCAGCGGTCTGGATCTCACCAGCAGCATCAAAAGCGTCTCCAGTCTCATGCAGTCTGACAGAGGCTTCGAAATGGGCTTGAGTCTCTCATCTCTCTCACGGCTCTCTGGGGGCGCGAGTTTTAACGGTTCAATTAACTCTTGTGTTTCCAACGGTTTCTCAATGGAGGACAGCAATTCGAACTCTACGCAATCCTGGTTGGCTTCTCTTAGTGCTCAGACCCAGGGACAGAAACGAGCGTCTTTGGGATTAAGTAGCAGCAGTCAGCCCCCTTACAAGAGACAGCATCTTGACCACAGTGGGCTGGACTCGCCGTCTTCCTCCAACTCCAACATGTCTCCACTCGTCGGTAAGTGTATCTGTTCTCTGCTTTCATTTACAAATGCTTCTTAACTCACCATTATCATTGAGCCCTGCTCAGTGAAAAGGGGGTTCAATGAATGTGTATAAAGTGTCATCCCAAATTAGCCTGTGCAGTCCGCACAGGCTAATTCAGGGACGACCCTTTCCGGCTTAGCTGGATTTTTGCTAAGACAAGACTTTCTTTAAACGTCAAATATTATAAAAGCGGAAAGTGTCGTCCTTGATTAGCCTGTGTGGACTGCACAGGCTTATCTGGGACAACATTTTATGCATTGAACCTCCATTTCACAGAGCAAGGCTCAAATGTATTATAACATTTATTGGTTCTTATCATACCTTTATGCAGACAATAGCCTGATACAGAAGCAGCGTATATATTTCTTTATATTGGGTCTGTTGATGTTTATATTGGTCAATCTTTGGAGGTAGGTCATATTGCTCTGTAGATGTTTATATTGGTCAATCTTTGGAGGTAGGTCATATTGCTCATGACCAACTATGAAGTCAGAATATTCATTATCGCTAAAAATTCACAGTTGCAGCTATTACATTTTATTATTTCTTTAAAAATGGGAGCATGGAGGTATGATGAAAACAACAGGTTACTGAACAATTGTTTTGTAACATATCAATTCAGGCTTGAAGTAACTTACTATACTCTATTGTGAATTCCATTTTGTATTTATTACTGTTAGTACACAAAATGCAAAAGTACTTGTGCTTGCCCTAAAAAACTTATGCATTTAGCTGGGGTGAGAAATAACTAAATGTACACCAAAACTGTTTTCATAAAATTATAGCATTTGTTTATCGTAGTATCCTTTGGGAAGTTAACCAGTTGTTTTAAAATTCTTCAGAAGTTGTGAATATTTCGACTCGTGTGACCCGGTCCAGTACCTTGGGGAAAGAAAATAGGTTTCAGTTGGAGATAGTTATTGACACACTCACATGCTAATATATTTATGGCAGTGTTTCATCACAGTTTTGTTTGCATGTTTTCTGGCACTTTTCTTATGCTAATTTAGCCAGTTAAGGGATTAAAGAATAACACATTGTTGTTTAAAGAACTTATTTGCAATCATGGTAGAAAAAGGATCAGTAAAAACTGCTAGTGTTTAGGATTATTGTTTTCCAAATGGTTTCCACATTTTTTTCCTAATCGATTTCAACCTCAAGAATGTTCATTGTTTCGTTCAATTAAATATAAAGATAATTATGCTGTACAAGAAAAAATTATATTGCAGATCTTCATATATACACACTTATACATATACTCACTGTTGTAAAACTTGGTTACAGCTGTTTAAACATAGGTGTTATTATGTCCCCCAGTCTGTACTGGGGGACATATTGTTTTTGACCTGTCTGTTGGTTTGCACAAACTTTAACATTGGCCATAACTTTTGCAATATTGAAGATAGCAACTTGATATTTGGCATGCATGTGTATCTCATGGAGCTGCACATTTTGAGTGCTGAAAGGTCAAGGTCATCCTTCAAAGTCAAAGGTCAAATATATGGATCAAAATCGCTCATTTTGGCCATAACTTTTGCTATATTGCATATATCAACTTGATATTTGGCATGCATGTGTATCTCATGGAGCTGCACATTTTGAGTGCTGAAAGGTCAAGGTCATGAAGGTCAAAGGTCAAATATATGGGTCAAAATCGCTCAAAAAGGGACATTGTGCATTGTGTTTCACAAACACATACCTTGTTTTATTTAATGCTTTGATGTCTATTTGCAGATTTAGACCAGCTGTGTAGTATACTGGATTCTGATCGCAATCGAATAAAAGAAGAGGTAAAATATATGCAGCTGTTTGGACGCAATTACAAGTTGAATGCATGATAAAAGTTCTTGCTCAATATGCAGGTAAAAATGTCAGTATTTTCAAATCAGTTAAAAAATTTGTTTAATAATAAGAAAACAACATTGTGCCTGCTTTCTTACATTTGTACACAATACGTGCTATCATTCCAGATTGCCAGGTTTCCTACAGACTTCTCCCTGTCCGGATCAGCCAACAATTCACGCTTGTCCCCAGACGTGATAGCTTTAGACTGACAATAACAAAGACTTCAGGGACAGAATACGTGACATAAACAAATACAAAGGAATGTTTTATGTTTAATTCCTAGTGAGCTGATAATACTGATCTGAATCGGTTGAGCCTCTTGCCATCGGTGCAGAAGGATATTGGACCTAAGGGAAGTTTTTGTATACAACACCTCCTATGTGCCTGAAATTACAGATCAGATAAAGATTCAGCTGCTGTGAAACTGTCCAAGATAGTTTGAATGAAATTCAAGACGTAGTTTTCTTCTGGTGGAAAGGAGAACAACTTGCAGTTGCAATATCCTTGGTCAAAATGATATTCTTTTTGATCGGGAGTAAACTATATGTATGTAACACTGTTATTAATTAAATTGCAGATGTCTTTACAAATGTATTAATTTGCTGTAAATACGGTTTTATGAACTAACATGTTTTTTCATACGGGTTGACATAAAGAGGATCTCTTTCAGACATTTGCCTACACAATTAATTTACCTTTGGTTCGTCTGTGTCACATTTAACTTAACCCTTTGCATGCTGGGAAATTTGTCATCTGCTAAAATGTCGTCTGCCAAATTTCTAAAATTAGCATTTTCTTTGATTTTTTTTCAAAGAATACTATCAGAATAGCAAACAGTTTGGATCCTGATGAGACGCCACATTCTGTGGCGTCTCATCTGGATCCAAACTGTTTGCAAAGGCCTTCAAAATCCGGTTTCAGCGCTCAAAGGGTTAACCCTGGAAGTCTCAAGCTTGTTATAACAGGATATGCCTAAGCTCACTATCTTGATATTGCAAGAAAGTACATTAAAACTATTGTAAAGAAAACTAAATAACTGATGAAAATTGTTTGATAGATAATCACAACTATGTTTTATGATGGAACTTATTCCCCTCTTCAAAAGGTGTATATTTTTCCCATATAATTACCTTTAAATTACTATTTCTGTGCAAGGTATTTTTTAACAAAACAAAACCTAACTTAAGACAAAATTTGACTATTTAAGAGGCATTTTTGTGAATAATCTAGCAATTTTAGTTGAAGTAAGTTTGAACATTACATAATTATGTCTGGGATGAGTTTGAAACTGCGTCATGTAGGATGAAAAAAAAAGGTCTCTGGGTCGAATTAAAGAAAAAGTTTGAGAACACACTATGTTTGCACGATCTTCATGTAACCCTTACATTTGTTGTAATGATTTCTCTGATGAGTAACATAAGGTTCCACTGAAAAACATGACGCCATGAGGCCGGGCAGTTTTCTGTATGTGGCAGTTGTAAAACCATTTGAACACTAAAGCAGTCACATTTTTTACCCATTTATTGTTAAACTTATTCAGAACATTTAACAATTTCATATATCTGGGTTAAATTAAAAAAATGATTGTGTTCTTTTTTCTTCAAAACATGTCGGCCAAGTGTGTTTTGCTTGTAATTCTTTTGTGAAACCTTGTTATACCACCTGCTCAAAACAATTAAGCTCATTGGGGTCTCAGTTGAGCACCTAAGGACCTTTCGTCGTCATGTTTTTAAATATTTATAAAACTTCAGAAAATCCTTATATTTCTTGTGTCATTATGCACTTACCAGATACAAGTAAACATTGTCAGGAAAAGTATTTTATTTATTAAGTTTTAATAACATATTCTGAACTCATTGTGTTCAATCCAGTATTATATGCTTTATGTTAAATGTATGTTTGCTTTGCACTACAAGAAGCATTGTGTTGCAGAATTGATGGCAAGCATCTTGATTAAGATGACTTTGGTGCAAAATGTGATCATTAATGTTATTTTAACTTGCATTAAATTCAGTCTCACGTTACAATTTATATATGTTATTCATTATGTAGATCTCATTCAGCTCACATTTCATCTGTATCATAGAGTCATATTAACATGTCATAAAATGAATCTTATCTGTAAATAAGTACTAGTTCAACTTCATTCACATGTACCTCATAAAATAATGGTCCAGGGACCCATCTTGGAACATCTATACATCATTAGATGACTATCTGAAGATGTGCAAATACAAAGCACCAATACTTTAAATGTTACATCTTTTGTAATCACAGTTATTTTTAAATATTTTCGTGGTGTCTTTTCCTTATGAGCCACGCTCTGGGAAAACCACAATTGTGTGATAAGTGTCGTCCCAGAGTAGCCTTTGCAGGTCAAGACTAGATTTTTGCTTAGAAGGAATGTGTTGCCCCATATAAGCCCCCTTTGTGGAATTCACTTAGCCCGGTGTTCCCATAGCGTGGCTCATATCCTTAATTTTGCAGCCGTATGCGTCTATGTAAAAAAAATCACAATTCAAATTAACTCTTTTTATGCCCCCGGTAGGGTGGCATATAGCAGTTGAACTGGCATGCATGTGTATCTCATGAAGCTGCACATTTTGAGTGGTGAAAGTTCAAGGTCAAGGTCATCCTTCAAGGTCAAAGATCAAACAACAAAATCAAGAGAAGTAATAAGCTTTAAAAGGGAGATAATTTCTAAACCTGCCAAATGATATATTGAAATTTTATTTCAAAGCTGGGCAATAGGGGGCATTGTGTTTCTGACGAACGCATCTCTTGTTTTTTGTTAAACTCGACCCATGTGTCAATAGACGCAACTACTAACAAGAGTCTGCTTCATCAAAATGAGCCTCGCTCTATGAAAAGGGAGTTTAATGGATGTGCATAAAAGTGTTGTTCCAGATTAGCCTGTGCAGTGGGAACAGGCTAATCAGGGACGACACTTACCGCTTTTATCATGTTTTTCGTAGAAAGAAAGTCTCTTCTGAGCAAAAATCCAGTTGAGGCGAAAAGTGTTGTCCCTGATTAGACTGTGCGGACTGCACAGGCTAATCTGGGGCGACTTTTTACGCGCATACATTGAACCCCCTTTTCACAGAGCAAGGCTCATATAGAGCTTTTAATATGGCTTGAGAGAATATTTAATACTTTAAGTGACGTTTTTAAAAAGTAGCTGACACATTTGACTGCAGATGTTTAGATGTTGGTTTTCAAATGTTTTTCCATACAAATAAAAGGCTGATGAAAAGTCAAAGAATAAAGTTGTTTTAAAAAGGTGAATGTAGTTTGATCATAATTTTTATTACCATAGTGATAATACAAATCTCTTTATGCCACCTCCAACAATGTTTTTCTTTTATAATTTAACAAAGTTTTTATATTTGCAAGCAAACATCCAATAAAAGTTACAAGTGGTGATATTTCCTAGTTTACAATTTAATACTGGTATTTTCCTCTGTCTGATTGAGTCCAAGGTCACAAATGACTTCATTAAACCTAAAATATTGTTGTGATAATGATAATACTTGAGCAATTTATGGAACATGTAAATATCTGTGAAAATGATTGCATATTGCTTCAAATGGGTTAGGATTGTCTTCCAATGTTAACTTACACAGTTTGTATGTGAAAACATGATGTTTAGAATGTGTTTCATTTGAATTTTATTTTTATCAAATTCTTTATTTTCCTTTGTATGTCCCCCAGTCTATACAGGGAGACATATTGTTTTTGCCCTGTCTGTTTGTTGGCTCGTTTGCACAAACTTTTAACATTTGCCATAACTTGCAATATTGATCATAGCAACTTCATATTTGGCATGCATGTGTATCTAATGGAGCTGCACATTTTGAGTGGTGAAAGCTCAAGGTCATCCTTCAAGGTCAAATATATGGGTCAAAATCGCTCAAAAGGGGACATAGTGTTTCACAAACACATCTTGTTTAAAAGGGTTTTTTCCAAACATGATATTGTCTTCAAATCATAGATGTATTAATTTAAAAAGCTACCGGAATCAAAATAATGTCAGTTTTATATATGAGACGCGCTCTGAGAAAAGGAGGTATAATGCATGTGCGTAAAGTGTCGTCACAGATTAGCATGTGCAGTCCCCACAGGCTAATCAGGGAGGACACTTTCCGCTTTCATGATATTTTTCGTTTAAAGAAAGTATCTTCTTCGCAAATATCGACTTGGATTACACAGGCTTATCTGGGACGTTTTTTATGCATGTGCATTCAACCCACTTTTCACAGAGCAAGGCTCGTTTATGTTTGTCATTTCCCGTGCTGAGTAATTGCAGATGCGTTAGTCAGACGGGTGCTATGGTAGATTTTGCGATTTTTGTTCAAGTTCCTTACACGTGTAAATAGTTGAAATCTTATTTATTTCCATGTGGGAATTAAACCAATAAAACTGGAGCATTTTGTTATTTCATTTTGCTGAAATAAATTACGATCTAGGTATGCAGCCAATTGAATGAATGAACAAACTGAAGTTCACATTTAGTTCGCCGATGCCGATATGTCATACGTGGTATTTTATAAAATGTGTAAATTTACATTTACAGATAACTTATATTTTCTAGTCGTGAGAACTGCATCATTTGAGGCTGGAACCACATCGCGCGATAATCTGTCATAGGACATGTCCGAACAGTAGCTCCAAATGAGCCGCGTCGAGCGAAAATGGTCCTTAGGTCATATCTGAACAGTGTAGCTCCAGATATTGCACGCGCCTTGCGAAAATGGGCCTTAGGACATATCTGTACAGTGTAGCTCCAGATATGAGCCGCGTTGAGCGAAAATGGGCCATATGTCATACCCGAACAGTGTAGCTCCAGATATGAGCCGTGTCAACTCGAAAATGGGCCTTAGGTCACATCCAAACCGTGCAGCTCTTGATTTGTCTCTGCAGCCGTATGTTCTGATAAGGAGTCATAATGTCCGCTTATGAGGCAACGAAATCTTGCATGACTTTATAGCGGAAAGGATAGTTGCCGACAAGTCTTCGCGAAGGCGCAGGTAGCTATGCTGCTACGCTGGCGCATATGGCATAATGCCCATTTTCGCAAGACGCGGCTCATATAACGGCGGTGTTTACAAATTGTGATTGTATGATGTTTAAATAGGCTAGTAAATATTTCTTTGTCTGTTTATCCGAAATGTTGCCAGGCTGTAAACAATTGAAGGTCATTTAAAGTGAATCATGGTATCTCTCGGGAAATGTCACCATTGTTTTTACTTATTCAGGTTCGCACGCATACCATGTCCTGTAAGTATTGTGATATATCTGTATATATTTCATAATGTAAGCTGTCCCGGAGTACAGTTTATAACTTGTCGGTGGGTGAATGTATCTTTTAAGGGTATTCTTTTAATAAGTTTGTTTCTATTAGTAAACGGGAAAAATAAATCGCAGGAGTCACATCGGTATGAGTTATGAGTTTTAGTACCGCAATGCTCATGTATGTGTGACCATTAGGTCGCATTACTGTATCTCACGTGTATATTTCCAGCAACAGTAAAATATATGTATAATGTTTAACATTGTGTACGCAATTTCATTCAGCGGTCTCCGTCATTTCTATTACTTACCGGTACTTCAAAGCCTTGGTTTATAGTGTCCCTTCTTGATTCTCAGTTTAACGTCATAGTTATCAAGGGTCGGTAGGGGCATTGTAGGCCTGGGTACGTTAAATAACAATGTTGTCACCTTCTATGTCGGGTGCGGAGGACATCGACATTACTTAAATAGCTGGTCAATTTTTATTTCAGAGGATACTGACACAATCCCAGTAATTTCTAGTCGTAATTGTGTCTCAAAAGTATGCATGTAATATCAGATTATGATTTTATTGGGTCGATAATTTAAAGCGATTTGATATAATATTTGTATTGGCGATTATTGGATCTAGATTTAACTTCACTGTATAACAACTTAATCCGGAAAGGTCATGCCCTTTGCAAGAGGTGTTATACTTGTCCGCAAGAATAACAATGCGTGAAACTTTAAATCACCAGTCAATCCGCTGATCAGCCTATTGAAATACTCAGTGTATACAATGTTAATGTTTGGTGAGTCTTCTAAAACGCTACGTTTGGGGCATGCATACACAACATGCGTTTTCGAATACCGAGCGCCGCCCGCGAACCTCTACTATACAGCCCGTTTGTTGTAACGCACGAAATTTATCGGATTGACATGCATTGTGTTGTCTGTGCTTTTACAAAATGATGGTGACATTATAAATCAACACGCGAGAACGACTGTAGCTTGTTTTCGATTCATGCTGTTGTAAAAACCCATGTGTGTAAAGAATTTGACTATCTCGAGCGGATTATAGTGAAAATAGTATTTTCACGTGAAACCCGCTTTCGTTGGAAAACATCAGTTTTGCTTATACCGGTGACAGTTTGAATGCGAGGTAGTAAACTTAAAAACCTGAACATATGTCGAAATAAATGAAATGTCAGTCGTATCGACGTGAGGCGCAAGGTTACGTTACGTTAGCGTTAAGTGTGAACCGTTACCTGCTAACATGCAGTGATAAACTAAGGTGAATAGGTGTTCGGCTGTGTATGTGAAAATATACCTGTTTATATGGTAAAAGCGATTATTCGTAAACAACAACAGCTTATACGTGAATTGTTTTGGAATACCAAGTAGATATTTCATATATTCATGTGGAACAGTACTCCTAAAGAGTAAACGTGCGCTTACTAATATCTAAACAAAAAATGTGGATTCCATTACAATTCAGTGTCATATCATGGAAAGTGGAGTGGCCTGTGATATGGTTGTTCCTTCATATCAGCTTGGAATTATCAACACCTGGTAAGTATCACGTAGACTATGTATTTGTGGCGTGTTCTGAGAAAACTGGGCAAAATGCTTGTGCGTAAATTGTCATCCCAGATTAGCCTGTGCAGTCCGCACAGGCTAATCAGGGACGACAATTTCCGCTTTTATGGAATTTTTCGTTTAAAGGATGTCTCTTCTTAGCGAAAATCCAATTTAGGCGGAAAGTGTCGTCCCGGATTGGCCTGTGCGGACTGCACAGGCTAATCTGGGATGACACTTTACGCACAAGCATTTTGCCCAGTTTTCTCAGAACACGCCACATTTATGGAATATAACTAGACTTATTAATGTCATGCTGGTTGATGTTTATGAAATTAAGCACAATTAGGAATCTAAGCACAGTCTTTAAGTATCTGTAGTGAAGGTACGTTAATTAGGAAACACCTATATACATTCAAGGAAACGGAAATATATAGACGGAATTTTAAATATGTTAGATTTTCTAAAACGCTATACACATTACTTATTGGTGTTGTCTCTTGCAACGGTGGTATGTTATGCAATGCATGTGCTTGGTCAATTGAGTGTATAATATAAATGTACTGACTTTTTACTGACAATTATAATTGGTTCCATATATTCTTCTAAAATATAATAAGTTAATTTTTAGTCTTTGTTATATTCGCCTCGTGTTAATCACGCATTGTGTGGCATGATACAAATGTATATAGGACCATTACGCAGTGAGAGAGAATGTATATATTAAATACATCGCCAGGGGCTAGTACTGATCAGTGACAGTAGAGACTCATTTCGATCATGGCCATAATTACCTTTCTGTCAGCTGTCTTCGCTGTCATTCTCCGCAGTCTTTGAACACGTACCGATGTTTGTACACTTTAATTTTTCTAAGGCATCGATGCGTGAAACGAAGGGCCGCCGGACGCGGCCGTGGGCGGTGGTAAATTATCGTATGGCAACATAGACTTCCGGATTGAACATGAGCTGACCCCGGCCAGACAACTCGCTAGTGACGAGTCTATTATACTAATTAATCACTGACTATGGGTGACATGGCTATTTTGGGCATGAAATTTACGATATTTGCGTCCAAGCGTCCTTAATATATGCATACATTTTAGGAAAATACTAACGAAAACAGTATACATGTACGTCATCAATTAAAGCTCGACATACTAGTAGTAGGCAACTTGGCTCTCCTTGAACGACATACAGGATTTCGTCTTTGGCGTACATGCAGTTTCGGTCGGAATAGTGATTTATTACATTATTATACGTACAAGTATAACTTTTAAAATCGAAAGTATATGTAAGCTTACCCTACCAGAAAGCTGCTCTTATGTGAATTCCAGGTTGAAGGCTCTAGATTGTTGATAACGTTTTACATTCAGAATGGCGTATAAATCTTATACATTATCTAACAAATTCAGTCGTAACCTGGGTTTTCCCTGCTGTTTCCACACAACATACAATTTCCCACGACATGGAGTATCTTGGGACATAGCATCTAAATTGAGCTTCTAAAAAAATCCTTGTTGCAGTAGTGGAATTTCCGGAGGAAACAGCGTAGCGCTGAAAGATTTATTGAACTCCGTAAATACTGTGTTTACCTAGTGTGCTGTGGATTTCGAATGTCCTCAGTGCGAATATAAGTATATATCACACCATATATATTTCCTAGGTAACTACATATACGCGAACATGTCAAACCAGATTTCCGAAGAGCGTACCGGTATATACGTACTTATATTTCCTCGTTAAGAATACTCGTGTTTTCATAAGCTCTGGCAGGTCACTTGCCAACTGTGTATTTTTCCATATTCGGTGGGTATCTTTTTATTTTAGGTTAGTAAAGTTAGTAAAGTTAAATGACGTCACGGATGTAAACAAGACAACATTATATAATACAGAAAAGCGATCAGTTCTCCTGTTATTACGTTATTACGTTGATGATGGAATACCAAGGGTACTCCGTATAGTATAGTAGGACAATTCGTTACACGGCTTTTTACAGATTCGATTCGCATGGTGTGATAAAGATGAGTAAATTTATAGATTGGACGAGAGCGCATTAATAATTTACTGACCCTGTATCACACCATGCAGGTCAGTATAAAGAAGCCGTTTAACAAATAATGTCATACGATCAAAAGAAGTTCGGTACATAGCCGTCGGAACAGCAGTCGCATGCACTATTTTGGGCAGCAGCCGTTCCGTGTCAGCGACAGCAATGCATTTATCAACGACTCATATCAACTCCTTAACTCAACTTTGCACTCGATGTTATAAAACAAAACGGTCCGTTGACGCGGTCTAGCGGCGCAAAAAAAAATGCGATGACAGAGGCGCGTACGATTTATCCAAAATCGTTTGCTTTAATTGACGTACTCACAAATAAAGCGTATTTTGACCGAAAATGCCCAAAATCAAAATTTAATAGAATAATAGTAACTATTTGCTATTTTACTAAATAGTTACATTTATCTTATTTAATTTTGAGTTTGGGCATTTTCGGTCAAAAATACACTATATTATACTTTCCCAACACCGTTCCAGCCCCCATGTGGACGTACTCAGACGCAGTTTAGCAACTGGCACGAAGATCTCGAGAAGTTTGATTAGGATTCGCACATTTCTAGTTAATTCAATTTGATATAGTTTATAAATCAATGCATAGTACATAATTATCACATTGCTTGAACTGTTCCATACACTTATATACATGTATGCTGGTATTTGCAGAATATACGACATATTACAGGAAATATCCATTACATATGTGTAGAAGTTATAACTGCACAAACTCGTGTGCATAGATATTAATGATACTAAATCAAATTGTAATATATGTGTCCTCGCATGGTATATAATGTAGTTAACATTAGTTTCTTAGCAAATCATTAAAAAAAGCAGTTTTCTTTCCTCACATTCCAATCACATATTTATCATGTCTAATTGCGTTTTGTAACTGAAACACTTAAAGAACGATCCTTTTCGGTAAAGCATTGAAGTCAGATTGTGTTATTAATAGCGAACTAGCAAATGTCGGTAGCCTATTCTGGCTTTCTGGGACGATTTCCAGACATATTGACATAGTTCAGATCTTTATGTCCTGGTGGTGGAATGTTTTACGTTTAAAGAAAGTGCGCCATGTGTGTGCTGGAACGCTGGCTTATGCAAAACCCATTTGAAACTTTTTTATGGAAATATAAAACTATTTTACATGAATTCTCCTAATTATAAAAGGGTTGGGAAAAAGTGGAAAGCAATAATTACATAATATAAAACACATTAGTGACGCAGTATGAAAATAATTGTTTAATGTTAGAACAGAGCCTCTAAGTCTGCAAGCTCTTGCATATATTAATGGTACACGATCACTGGAGTGTAAAGTGTAAAACTGTTGTACCCGCTCATTATTTCTATTTGAGATACGATATGTCTACGCCCAACATTCTGCTTACATCGTTGCAAAACGCGATGCAGCATCTCTATAATGTTCAAGTTTGCCAACATGCAGAAGTAGAATTGCATTCATTCAGTTCTACTGGCGAAAAAGTTACCAAATTTGCTTATGGGCTGTTAATAAGGGACAAGAAAGGTCAAAACCTGGGTTTGACAGCAACGCCGAATAAAAGTGCGGACACAGCTCTGTGGGGCGGGGCTACCGAACAATATGCCTCCAGTGTCCACCCTATCGGAGTGCTGCATGTAAACTTTCATAAACTTGATTCCGTTTCGGAGATCGCACGCATACGGACGTGCAGACACCGAGAAAGACGGATACAAGTACAGCAATTCATTTCACACAACCGCATACTCAATAAGCACACAATTAGAATGCGAACGGACGGACAGACAAATCGGCGACTGTATGCCCCCCCCCCATATCAGGGGACATAATAATTAATGTGTAATCGCTTGAAATGATAATCAATGAAGATAGCATTTGATGTAAAAGTATGAATTCCTCTGTCCCAATAATTGGCTAGTACCGGTATGTTTCGAAAGCGGCTGTTTTGTGCACTACCATAAAGCTTTACTATTGTCATCCTATTGTCATGCTATCAAGCTGCGTTTAAGACTGGTTTTCATTAATGCGCGTAGACCAGTGTGCTTTACCATGGCCATTACACGCGGATACCCTTTTTTCTCAATCAGCTATTGTACAACTTCAGCATTTATACTACAAACTGGTGAAATTGTGGATATAAAGGTTGACAACCTCGTTTCTTTTCCCCCAACCTGGGACATCTGTAATTGTCGTATGTTAAGCAAAGTAAACATGGTTTATCGACGTCTAATAAGGTTTAAAACCCATCAGAAGCAAAGTACTTTACGATATAGGACAAATACAAATGTTTTCAAGTTGTACAGTAATTTATATAAATCATGGTATTTAAAACGATGTTAGCAAATCCAACCATCAAACCATACACAATCCAATCTGTATAAGATACATAACAAACAATGAGTCACGAAAAGGCCAAATACATCCATTAACCAGGATTTTACATATGTTGATATATATATGAGCCGCACAGATTAATCAGGGACGACACGTTGCAATTTTATTTAATGTTTCATTAAATGGCTGTCTCTTCTGACTCTTCTGTGCTGACTGCACAGGCTAATTTGGGAGGACACTTTACGCACATGTATTAAGCCCCGTTATGTATATATAATGGTTATGACAATGTGAATTTGAAAAAAAAAATGACATTACTATATAATGTATTGGATAATTAAGTATTAAATCATAGGCGTCATGAATGGCTGGTTAAGGCGTTGTCTGCATACATATAGGCTGGCTGTCTCAACAATGAACGTACACAGGTCGGCAATTAGTGATTGAATGTTAATGTATCTGTGACAGTAAACATGATAGATGGGCGAATAACAAAGTAGCAAACATACATGTGCGTGGAAAACAACAACGCGTTACATTTTAGCAACTGTACAATCATGCCTTGTGTAGACATGTGTTCGCATTTAAGTCATATTGATTAATGAAATTATTGCCGTTATATATTATTTCTTTAGAATAGTTTTAGTTCAAAATTGCTGGTGTATTTAAAACATCTACACAAGCATTTTCATTTTTAAATACATTCATTTTCAGTAGTGTAACTTACGTTTTCACGAGCATTTGTATGAATTTTATATACATGAACTCTAGCTTTTTTTTCAATTTTGCTAAACGTCCAGATTCTGATTATAGGCTTTGCGCAATTCGTTACTATTTGCAAAGACAACCCGAAACGTTTTCTACCGTTCAAGATGCCTTCAAAGTTTTCAAACACACGATGCGTCAGTTAATGGACGGCAATATATTATAATTATATTCAAATTATTGTGCATCCTTGGAGAATCAGTATGGGAGGTTGCTTTGCTAGAATATTCGAAGCTGCTAAAATCAATAATCGAGTGTCTTTAAAATTCTGAAGAACGAAAGCTTTTAGCACATTAGCACATGATGTGTACAGAATCATATAAATGGATGTCAACATAGTCGGAAAAAGGCGTGATTTTGCAGACCATAACGCCCCTCTGGTGCAAAAAGGTACCATGTGTCATTACAATTTACCGTACCGATGTGGCGATATGTTTTTAAGACATGATTTGCACATAGACTTAAAATGGTGTATATTTTAAGAGAACTGATTCGCGTTATACGAAAATGTGTCTTATGCCAGATGCGGTCAGAGAAGCTCCAGACCAGCATGCGCAATCGCTTAGTCCGGTAAGGAGCTAGGCTGTCCGCTACAAAAGTCACACAAGATTTCGTGGTCTCATTTGATTACAGTGTAGCTCCTGTCCAGACTGTGCGGGTGCGCAGGCTGATCGGAAGCTACGCTGGACGCATATGGCGTAAGACCCATTTCCGTATGACGCGGTTTAGTTGATATTATTCTAATTACCGGTAACAATTAAACGCCCAACTAAAAGAACACATAACTCTAGATGTCTGTGTACGTAACGATTAACATTCGTTCACACTACGTATATAGACAACATGGTATGTTGATTAGTTATTCTATTAATATATATAATGCTAACAAGAAAGCGAAACATACACCAAATTCATAAAAGTCTTATAGGTGGTTGGGGTTTTGGTTTGGGCTGCAGTCGCAAATAGTCACTATGAATCCTGGCGAAGAAATGACGTCACAATATTTGGATTGTCGATTGACATCAATAACTTATATAAATAATAAAGAATGATTCTCATTTTTCTATGTAAGACCTAGTCTAAATAATGACAGGTTTTCCACACGATGATTCCATAACGAAGGGACCGCCATGTCAGAAAATGTCAAAGATCCCTTCTGATTACAATTATTTGGAAAAATAGCAGACATATCAAGTGCCAAAGCGATTTTTACTTAAATATCACGTGTCGTCGCCGTCACGTTACAGTCAGGCCGAACGGACTGTTGACACGTATTTTTTTTAACTACAGTTATATAATTTCAAACAAACATTGAAATGTTGTAGTTAAAGGTTAATTGAAGTCATGTTTAACATTAAACGTCAAATGTAATGTTTGTCGAGAATATAATTTGCCGTCGCATAAAATTCTTCTACCAAAGAAGTTTTTTTTATTTAAATAAATAATATCAAATGATATCAAGGTTTAGGGCATTGCGATAAATCTTTGTGTATTGAAATCTCTTTAAGTATAGTTTGCGGAAGTATGCTCTTATTGAATGCCACCTACGTGAATAATTCAGCATGTACGACATACGGTTGGTATCAAAATGCGCAGTTATGTTTCTTTAGCGAGGAACGATGTTGACGCTGATGAAGGAGTATCGGGTAATGCACGTGCACAAAATATGAGTTCAGAATGACGTGTACCGCGTAACCAAAGTGATCCAACGATTCGCGAGAACCACATCCCTGTGTCCAAGGTCAAGTCGCAGTTTAAGGTCAAATTTCAAACATAATAAACCACCCATTTAGTTGTTTGGAGCAATCCCCAGCGTGACTTGATTTTCCAATAACTTAACAAAAGTGACCGTCGTTGTGTGGTGGTGTGTACTTCGCAGGAGTCAAGCTGTAAGGTCAAATGTCAAGGTCACAATTCAAGGTCAAATGTCAAAACATTGAAATATAAATATAATAGCATAGCATCACTCTTACGTTTTATTATACTTAAAACTTCACTCATATTAAACGATCGCTAACTTAAAATTAGTGAAAGATTCAGGTTGACTATTGCCATCACTAACCAGAGACAGTTCCCCACACATGTACTTGCAATGTACGATTACACTGACAAAAAGGCAAACTAGAAAGTTAATCTATCCAAAAAAAAACATTTTTAACTTCAAATTAATTTGAAATTGTATATATGTGTGTAGTGACGCCTTCGTTTTTTGGTTGATAGTTCGGACTTTTAAACTTATTTTTTCTCACTACACTGGTTACAAACCTTTACCTAATTTGCTTATTAGAGTCATCATATTTGGGACGAATTATAAATGCAATCTCCAGTTATTTAGTTTTTTTTTGTACCGAAATTTATTTAATTTTGGTGTGGTCTTGTGCTGTCGGGGTAAACCGGAGTACCCGGAGGAAACCCCACATGTCCGGTTTTGTCACCACAAACCAAACTCACATGCGCCGGGAACCGGGATTGAACCCGGGTCGCCCAGATGATAAGTGCGTGTACCAACAACTGCGCTAACCGAACGGCCGCACACACAACAGTGATCAATTTCTTTACTTATTGCAATAATTGCACAAAATTTCACACTAATTCCAAACTAAAATGGTTTAACTATGTTGCATGGTTTTTAATGCTCAAGAATATAGTGTCTAGAGTATTATCGACAGCAGTGACATTATAACTGATAACACACAACTGAGACAGCTTAGGAATGCTAAAATTAACTATGGGAGCAAATGAATAAAGTCATTTTGCCAAGTTGATCAGAACACTAGTATGAGGTGTGGTAAATGTACTTGCATTTCGCGACAGTGTGCCCATCCTACTGCTATTTTTTGCCATTGTGACCAGCAGGCTTCAATTGCGCGGGGGAAAAACAGAGACATTCGATAATAATGTGTATATGTCCTTGTGAAAAGGAAGTGGCTTTATTACTACAAGACTGTTATGTTGATGTATAATGTACCCAACATTGTTGGGGTTGTCAGGTGAAGTTTTGGTGCACTCGCTAAAAAAAAAATACATCGCACTTATGGATATGAAATACGTGAAGCATGCATATATAGTTTTTAAAAGAAAAGAAAACACACCAAAATCACCAGGATTTAGGGGTAGTTTTTGCACATTGTTTGATCTTTTGGTATCGAACTACTAAATACTATGCATGGAAATAAGCGTATGAATACATCGTTTCAAAATGTGTTAAAACGATGATCACTTACTGAGACCATTACATTCTGGTCATCGAAGAAATAATTCAAGCTGTATGAATTAGTAAGGTGTGCGATTTTAAAACTTCAGTTTCGAATTCAATATATGTTAGGTTCTTGTTACACAATTGCAGATAGTTGATATAGACGATACAAAAGTACAGGATTTTAACAGCATTACTATCTCAGAAGATCTCTTCAAACTTCTAAAGTTATAAACAAAATAATTATATATATTATAAGAAATACATGTACTTGCGTAATTATCAAATACAGTACGTATTTAAACGATGAATGCATATAGTGTATTATTATAGTATGAATCGTGTCATGGAAAAGTGGAACACATATAATTTGTTGACAGTAAGATTATTGTAATCTGTAAACCGAATCATTAAAGATGTATACTTGCCGAAAATGCTCTATAATTTATGCTATCATGTGATCGTAGTCGAGATTTGAGAATCAGTCAGGTAGCAATAATGCAGATGTTAATGACATGGTCTTTCAAAACGACAATAGGACACATTCCTCATGTTATCACTTAAACAGTAAACATTTATTATTTAGATTTCATAGTTTTCAAGTTTAGGCCAAAAAGGCTACGTGGACAACGTATGCATACATAAGCTAATTATCTATATGTTTCCTACTTCGATTACATAACGTGTATTTAAAGTTTAGTTCTGGATTTCATCTTCAAACTTCGCTGTTTAATAATGGATGCTATTATCGTTGTTTTTTATTATAAAAGAGGCATAGACTGAAATCAGCATGTATATCGTCTGTCTGTCCGTCAATCAATGTACCCTTTTGCCCGTAGACAAAAACTGTCCGCGAGCGTTCTCCTATACTTTTCATCGTACAACGTTCAAACTTGGATGCGTTGTTCCTTGTGATATTAATTTGTGCTTTTTTATCGAATTACGTACACATTAAGTTGTCCCTTTTCCAACTTAGAATTTCTGTAAAATTATTGTTGTTACTTTAAACTTTAATAGCAAAAATGTACATCTATTTAACTACAACAACACCATCCAGATGTCTTATATAAAAAAATATGTAACATTGTATATATTCTTCTTCTTAGTTCTTTCAAATCTTGACCTAGGCGTCATAACTAGCCAAACTTTGTTTTCTTTACTGTGGCAAGGTCTTGTTTCAGCTGCATACGGTCATGTTTCATTATAAAAGTGTTTACAACCGAGTGTTGGATTCTTATTTACACAATGAAGAGTGTTTTCATAAAATGCAAAGATTGAACATTAAATCGATCAACGATGTTTAGATGTACACTGCGTTATATACACGAATATATTGAACACTAATCAACTTAAGGAAATGTGGTAATGTAATAGTTACTCATTTGAATAACGTATTACTTGCATTTTCGTTAATACAGGAATCATTTAAATAACTTTTTACTTCTTTCAATAATATATTGATTAGTTTCAAATAATGAGGTTTCAATTAAACCAGTTTAATCCTGACTTATAAGTAGACCTAATAATACATTTAAACCAGTATTTTATTTCGGTGAAAGTCGGTCAGTTTCATCGAGTGCCAAAACGGTATCGATTAATCCATTGGTAAAAACTAATCCATCTGCCTGTAGTGTAGACCAGTGACAAACATCCCATTTCTACACATTTATGCTTCATATCAGCGTTGAGACAATATGAGCCTTGTTCTATGAAAAGGGGGCTTAATGCATGCGCGTAAATTATCGTCCTAGATTAGCCTGTGCAGTCCGCACAGGCTAATCAGGGACGACACTTTCCGCCTAAACTGGATTTTTTGCTTAAAAAAGACCTTCTTTCAAATAAAAATAACATACAAGCGGAAAGTGTCGTCCCTGATCTGGGACGACACTTTACGCACATGCATTTAACCCCCTTGTCACAGAGCGAGGCTCATATGGTACACATGATCAGTGTTTGTATCTGGAAACCGTTTCGCAGCTCCATCGCATGCATGTGCTGTTTATCCCTTTGCATGCTGGGATATTTGTCGACTGCTAAAATGTCGTCTGCTGAATTAAAAAAATTAGCATTTTCTTCGATTTTTTTCAAAGAATACTATCAGAATAGCAAACAGTTTGGATCCTGATGAGACGCCACGTTCTGTGGCGTCTCATCTGGATCCAAACTGTTTGCAAAGGCCTTCAAAATCCGGTTCCAGCGCTGTAAGAGTTATTATTGCGCAGTACATTATACATAAACTGTAACGATTATCCATATGTGAGAGGAGACTGCTAGATCTTATACAAGTGCCTTGCGAAACTGAAACAAACGTTAATAAAAGTCTTTCTTCATCAAATTCGAAACTGTGACTTGGTTTTCCGAACACATAATAGCTACCATCATAAAAAATACTTGCTTATATGATGGATTGGCATTGTACGATGTAACATAATTCCATTTTAATCCATCAAGCAGAACAGAACAGTTTATTAAGTAAATCAAGGCCTCCGGCTCATTATACATAATACAATAACATAATATACTACGATTTCAAAGTTGTGTCATAATTATGTTTCTATAAATGTAATAATATTGCTTAAGTGTTTATCGCCTGTAAAAGATGAACTAGGTAACATGTTAATTTCCTGATAGTGTTGTCATTATTCGAAAACATGATGTTGTAAAAATCGGTTAATTTCTCTCCAGATGAGTACCACGAATATAAATATAAATTCCTTACATCACGATACTGATCACAATGAAAAATGCGTGGTATTCGCAATTAATTATGTCGATGTCGCCATCAAACGAACATTTGAGCCTCGCTCTGTGAAAAGGGGGTTAAATGCATGTGCGGAAAGTGTCGTCCCAGATAAGCCTGTGCAATCCGAACAGGCTAATCAGGGACAACACTTTCCGCCTTAACTGGATTTTCATATATTTTCAAAAATACATAAAAATCGGAAAGTGTCGTCCATGATTAGCCTGTGCGTATTGCACAGGCTAATCTGGGACGACACTTTACGCACATGCATTAAGTCCCAGTTTTACAGAGCGAGGCTCATTTATGAGATTTAGGCATAGTGAGTCAGGCTTAATTCAGAGTCGTTATGGAATCTCGATGCATTGATGATTTTTAACGCATTTGATAAGTCATTTGAGCCGTTGGTACAAGTGTATGGAAATACGAACTTTTGTCCTTAACAATATGGCGCCATATTTAAAAAATATATATATGAAACATAAACAGTGTTGTGTTTATCAGATTACAACTTATTTTAACCCACATTATTCTGAAGTATGTCTTCAATCACTCAACACTTGTCAAAGCATTCAAATTTTCATGGACATGTCTACACAATTTTGCAAATTATAAATGAATATCAAACGTGTATTTATGAGTAAATATAGCATGTGTGATTTCTTCTGAATACTTGCACTACGAAAAATCACCGGGCAGCCACAATCATCTTCAAACAATCTCTTTCCATCTAAAAGTTGTGCATTCTTACAAACAAGTTATGAATAGCCTGTTCGAGTATGTTAACATTCTTTTCTTTCGAACTTATAATAATAATAATAATAACTTTATTTCACGAAGATATCACATTAAGAAAATAACATTTCTTTTTTACAATGTGGTCTTCAAAAACACAGTATATGTTAATATAACTTAACTACACGTTAACAGTTAAAATGAACCAGTTTACGTTATTAAAACGGTCGCCAGTGCAACAAATTCATATGCCTTCAGATATGCAGATTAAGTGTTTGGTTTACTGTCTCATTGACCCCAGAGGAAATTGACTTGTAAAAATTTGCATTAATTTTGGTGTGTTATTGAACTGATATCCTTACATTAGATACGTAGACAAAGTGCATCCAATAAGGCGTTAGATGTTGCCGTATTGTACGTGAAGTAAATTACAATAAATATGTCAGCGACCAAATGTGTTTCGAACACATACGAATATATATCTCTTGATCCTATATATCTCTTGATCCTATATATCTCTTGATCCTATATATCTCTTGATCCTATATATCTCTTGATCCATTCTGAAGGTCATTGAATATTCCTCCCTATCAGGATATGACATTTTGACTTGAACATCTCCGTTAAAGACAGCAACTAAGTATATAAAGATTGTATTCCGTGCATTGTATTTTGTAACATAAATGAGAGACATTTATTTCGCATTAGACGGACACGTAAACAAATTGCTATTCTTAAATTATTATGTAAATGCATCGGACGGTTGCTTAAGTAAGAGCATTTAAGGTTAAGCAAACAGCGTAGACCCAGATGAGACGCCGCATTATGCGGCGTCTCATCTGGGTCTACGCTGTTTGCCCGTTTTTGTACCAGCTATGGGCTATAAATTGTTAAAAGCTATTAGATGATAATATATATTCTACAGGATGAAGTATGCACTGTCAACACTCAGCATCACGTGTATAGCTATGACCATGCGTCTTATAATAAGATGAATATACAATGAATCGTCAGCAATTCATCTAGGGTGATCCTATTAATTATGAATATGGAAAAAAAACTTCACTGCAAATGATTCTTGTGCTTTTTAACCGAAACAACGCAAACAGTTTTTCGCGTCTATTACCAGAACGTATACATATATGAACATCATTTAGTACAATGTTTCATGTATAGTATTACATGAACATTATGAGCACTTAGGCTTTCATGTGTAAAACATATTTTCTGATATACTTGGTTGATCAAGATTACGGGTTATTTTAAAGATAATCCGAGCACATAGTGCCATGGTTAGCTTTTAGGATACCGTATTGTCTGTCGTCCGTGCGTCCGTTAACTTGTTTCTTCTAGCTACTTCTCCCCCTGAACCGCTGAGCAGATTTTAATGAAACTTCAAAGGAATAATCCTTTGGTGGCCCTCTTTCAAAGATGTTTAAATCGTCCGGTCCATTGCATATGTAGGTCATCAGAGCTTAATCTATATTTAAAAAATGAAAACTTAAAAAATAGTTTATGAAACCAGTTGTTTTCTTTATATGTATATAGTAACAACTATGTGCAAAATGTGCAAATGCAGGGCCCATAGGTTTGCTATGTTGCATGTAACGTCGTTTAGCGTTCCTCCGCTGAGTTCGTTCGTGCCCCTGGGGTCAAAACTCGCCCAGACCCCAGGGATCCTATTGTTTATAAAACATGTTAAGTAAATATCGATAAACTTCCAAAATCTTCTTCTGTGAAACGGCAAGGGTCAAGGGTTTGATATGTGGTGTGTAACATAGTATAGTTTTCCTCTTCAAACTTTGTTCAAATAATGCGCCTGGTGTCAAAACTAACCACATCCAGGTATCGCATTATTTATTATTTATAGACTTATATACTAAATCATGTTAGAAATCGTTTTGTCTGAAACCGCATGGGTCAGGGGTTTAAATACTTTAAATTGATTAATGTGAACATCGGAACTAAATAGCTCCAGTATAAAACGAGAGGAAAAATTAAAGATAGAAAAAAAACGTACCAAAACGTGAACAAGCCCCTTTAATATTTTTGTGTGCGATATCCTGTAGTTGTTCTTTACTAAGTTTATTCAATTCATGCACGTAGGGTCATAATTGGCCCCACTCGAGGGGTTACTTGTTGGCTAAAGTTTTATAGTTAACACTTTTTAGTTGTACGGATACTGTATCAGACCTCATTAAGTCTGTGCCATACAGAGTTAAACGCCTAGATACAAACTACAGTGATTATTTTTTACACAAACATCACAAAATCTACACATAACAGGCTTGTTTCTTAATATCTCAGGTGAGTGACCTTGGGCTTTCATGTCCTTGTGTCTTGTTACTTTTACTATTTAAAGCGCTGAAACATCATCTACATAACGTAAATGTAGTCATAATGTTCGCGTCACGATAACCGAAAGTGATGATACAATTATAAATCTTGTTCCTGTTCATTTTTTACAGGAGACATTTTACAATGTTAAAATCATGTCTCACGTAGTCATACTTGTTGCATCGATTAATATCTGCCGTTTCTCCAGACATTCTAATTTTGTAAATGCCCATAAATTAATATAACAAGCCTCGCGAATTTAATCATGTTCAAAATAAGCCGGTTTCTCATTTGTCACCAGAAGTGCGTTAAGTAAAAGTTGTTACTATCCCACAACGCGCGATGTTGGCTCGCCTGAAAAAAAGGCAAATGGTGAGTTACCATGGGCATCGGTTGCCCAACGTCAATACGGCGCTTCCAATAACACAAGAACACACCCATATTCCGTTGATGACAGATGAAAATTGGCTTCATTCAAATATGTAAATTTAATCAGCAACCGTATACATCAATGAAAAAACAACCACCTTACTCGTCATCATAAAACGTCTTTCCGCCTGAATTCCAAAGTCAGCTACACATTACCGTATGTGTCGTGTTCTGAAAAAAACTGGGCATAATGCTTGTGCGTAAATTGTCATCCCAGATTAGCATGTGCAGTCCGCACAGTCTAATCAGGGACGACAATTTCCGCTTTTATGGAATTTTTCGTTTGAATGATGCCTCTTCTAAGCGAAAATCCAGTTAAGGCGGAAAGTGTCGTCCCTGATTAGCCTGTGCGAACTGCACAGGCTAATCTGGGACGACACTTCACGCACAAGCATTTTGCCCTGTTTTCTCAAAACACGACACTTACAGGGACTCAATGGTTAATGTTCACATAACATACTTACAATTGTGTTGCACAATAAACAATGTTTATGCGCTGACTGCACCCTCCTTTACCTGATACAACAACTCTGATGCTGCACAAACTTGTTTGCCTTTATATAGTTCGTCAACTGAACATGCTGTTTTTATTTTAAAAGAAGGCCGATAAGCCCCTCTTTTTGTAAAGGAAGATCATCTTCCGAAGCGGCTTTGTTGCTTATTAACTCCACCGCCGGTTAATGGGACAGAGTCACGCTTGGTATAAGTGCAAGTGTATGCTTAATATTACATATTTATTTGTGTACATTTGATCACGTGCTTACAAGTCTTTGTTTTCATGGAATTATTAAACATTTATTTATATAAAATCTGTAGGCTGTACATTGTTTGTCCCGTATGGAATCCTTGCATAACGATATCTTTTCTGATGTTGTTCACCTTTAACTGACGTATTAAAACCACGTTCACGAAACAGAATCCATGGCAATGCCCGTTTTGGTTGTTGTTGTTGTTGCACAGATTCATAAATCTTTACCATTTAACAACCATTGAAGGTTAATATAAGCTATTGAGTATACAACATGGACTAACACTGGTATTATAATAGTTTTGCCTACCGTATATGTAATGAATTATGGATCGAACTTAAACTACAGTTCTATGTTACTGTCATTTGTTTTAATGTGAGCGTTAGCTCACGCTAAAGTAGAGAGGCAGTTTTGAAATCAGAATGCCTTTACTACGCTAGGGACGACAACTGCAGCTAGTAAAGATAACCACTGCCTGTTTACACTGTAGCAGACAGCATGTATAAGGTTTAAGAGCTTGTGCAACGATATTGGCCAGTCTAGTGTTTATAATAGCTTGTGAGACAACATTTGCCAGTTCATCATTTAAATCGGTACATATTGGCTGCTTTCAGGGAAACGGGGCTTAATGCTTCATGAAAAGTATGCCGTGTTGAAAACGAGGGTTGCTCAATTATTTTAAGAAAATAAATACAGTATTTGATACACATAACACAACATGTACATGATTATAGGCTTGTTATTTGTTAGCAAGGAAACAAAATTCTAAAGATGGTTGCCAGTGCAGCAACCAATTGTGGAAAAAAAGACATGTTGTTATTTTGTCTAAGTTATCTCTATAACATAAATATGAGGATAAACACTGCACACACATCTCGACCTGTGCTTTAAGACACACTATTTATAAATTTGAATGGGTTGTGCTCATTTCAAACTTGCGATATAAAAAGCTATAACATGATTTTTGAAAACTAAAGTGCGTCTCAGATTATGCAATAGCGAACACTTCAGTGCCTTCAGCGCTTTGATTTTAATATGTCTAGAATGTTCTAACAATGTGCTCGATAAAATATCTTATATCTGCGATATTTCTGTGGTGAGAATAAGCAGGGAACGCAATCTTGTCTCATGTTTCAAATGACACTGTTTACGTTTATGTTTCGTTTGCTGTCACTTTTTCACATACCACTTACATATGTGATACACCTTTGCATATGGTACCGAAGGGGGATATGCGGTCTGGTTAGGCCACAACAATTTGATCAGATGTTCGTCGGACTTGCCGCATCCAACATTCGTTGAAGGAAATAAAATCAACTCACTTTTTATTGCGCCCACATGATACATTTTAAACCGCATCCGATTTGTATAGGCAGAGTTGTTTATATGATATTATTCATTGTGGGTAAGCCTGCACATTGTCCGACATAGACTGTTTATTTTCGTTACAAAGTTAAAAGTACAAAATGGCTGCATCTAAAAAGCTGAAGGCGTTTGGCAGATCCGTTCAGAAGCTATCTACTCAATGACTTTTACTAGTCTGCGCCTTGCGCTCGCCTGTGATTAATTTAAATCGGAAATGAGTTACACTTTTTTTGTTTTAATCTTAATTGCGCTCGCTCACTGCAAAGTTTTGGGGTCAAATTCCGAAGAAAACTGATCAATATGCTGTAGCCTTATGTACAGTCATCATATTTACTTCAAAAAGAGCAATGCAATGATTTAACTATGGTCCATAATTAAATTAACCATTAGTTGCATAAAAAACTATTACAGAACTTCAATCCCCATATTTTCTATCAATATATTATCAATCAACACAATAAATGTATCTAAGTTATAAACAGTGACTTCTGATAAAAAGACGATGACTGTCGGCCAATAACAATAAATCAACGCATGGTCTTCAATAAAGTCATTAAAGTTAACCCATTTATGCCTAGTGGACTCTCCCATCCTTCTAAATTGGATCAATTTGTTTCCAAAATTATGGATGTTTAGTATATTTATTTCTATATTTAGAATATTTCGTACAGAAATTCTTTAAAGCAAACAGCGCAGACCCTGATGAGACGCCGCATGTTGCGGCGTCTCATCTGGGTCTTCGCTGTTTGCCAAGGCCTTTTTCCTAGACGCTAGGCATAAATGGGTTAAGTACAAATACCTATAAACCAGCAACACTAGATCTATTAGTCAGCATCTACAGAAGAAAATTGTCTAAGTTTTCTCCATTGACCATCGGTGATCAACAATGATCCAGGAGTTGTTATGAATTAAGACATTAATGATGTCAATAACAAATTTCGTTTAATGTGGTCGCATACACACACGTGATGCTAATATGCAGTAAGTGTGATGCAAAAATGTGTGTTTTTTTTGTTGTTTTTTTTTTAAGTTTTTTGTGAAAGATTCTTAACACCACTACCGTGTTTTTTAAATATCCAAGCACGTATATTTAGCGTGCGCTTGCTCGATATACTTGATTACGTCGATGAATGACATGCCGTGACAGGTACAATCGTTTCTTTGACATGCCGCAATTAAACAATCGTGCAAGTGCTTGTGTAGTTGAAACAGTAAACAAACGAATAGTGTCTCTATATTGTCAATCTGTTTGTCGATCTTTTGCAGAACTTTCGTTTCGTGTGTCATTGACTTTATCGGTTTTAGGAAAATGACAAATTATTTCTATTAACCGATTTATGCCTAGCGTCTAGAAAAAAGGCCTTGGCAAACAGCGTAGACCCAGATGAGACGCCGCATGATGCGGCGTCTCATCAGGGCCTGCGCTGTTTGCTTAAAGGAATTTCTGTAAGAAATATTCTAAATATAGAAATAAATATACTAGACATCCCTAATTTTGGAAATAAATTGATTCAATTTAGAAGGATGGAAGACTCAACTAGGCATAAATGTGTTAAAGGTAATCAGATGGAAGACAATGTCCACGAACATGGCATGCGTGTCATATGCTGAGCGTACATAAACCCAAACTAAGCCAAGTTTGTACATAAAGCATAACGTCTAAGAAAGCGGTATAAATATTATTATGATAAATCGTGAATAATTTGTTACTCAGACTTGACTGTCTGCTCTCTTATAGATTCGTCTTTGTTGTTTTTAATGTTATCGTTATTACATTGTTAAATAGGTTCAAAATGCTGTAATCAATTGTCTTAGACCGTTTCATGTATTGATACTGATCACATTTCATGCCTTTATATATGTGACTATGTTTTGAACATGTATACCAGTGGCCTGTATTTCTTTTGTATATTGAATAACTCGTGTATTATTATTATTATTATTATTATAATTATAATTCGACGGCGATAGTAACATAGGATGTTCGAATAATACATATTAAACGCTTTCATAAGTTGAAGTTTGAATTGTATGTGATTAAAAATATACATATGTTATATGTATGAGGTTACTTTGTATAGGGATATAACTTATGAATCAAAAGTCACCACGCATTCCTGTAAGTTATAATATTTTGCTCATTCACACAGAATTGTCGGAAAAAGCTTTTTAAGTTTTAGTTCTTAGTACCAAAACAAGGAACATTCAAACCTAATCCTATTTGGTTAGAATACCAATTAAAATTACCATATGGTGCCAACAGAAACATGAGTGGTTTTAATTTATCGTCGGTTGATTACTTTTTCGGCGATGATGTCTAAATAAGGTATCGTCCTTTATTAAACTTTATCAACAGCCAATAAAATGTTTGAGAAATTTCCCGCAATCACACCCGAATAAATAACGGACATTTTTTCATTGGTTAATAATACCTTTACTAACAAAATAGCACACGTCGTGTTCAGTACGAGTACTTTTGAGTACGAGCGCGCAAGGGTTCTCACTCTGGATCAGCAGAAGATTTATTGCATAATCTATCTTGCGGAGCCATCCGGAGAAAATCGATGTAACACGATTGAAGTTGTCTGTGACGAACAGAGTGACACTCATCGTCTTCGTCCCCAAGCTTGTTTTCACCAATCCTAGTCTTCGTTGGGCGTTAACATTCTCGGAGCAGGGTCCGATAAGATAACATGTTAACTACGGTCTTCCCGTGTCACTATTTGATCTGATTGATTTTAGTGACGATCGTTTTTCACCAACAATATTATCTAATTCACATCAAGGCCGCCTATCTGAAAAGATATTTACGTTTAATGATATTTTTGATTTTCAATTTGAATGGTAGATCTTATTTCGATTTCTTGAATGAGGACGGTTCCAAAACATTGTGGAATAGTTACATTTTATCCGTTGAGTTAAGTGTCACCTGTACAGGTATACTAGCATATGTAACAATGTATTTTTCGCTTTTACGTTTTATCGTCGAAAATCTTAAATACGCAGACCAAGGTGTGCATTTTGCATTTAAATAATTGGTCACAATTTCAAGCCACAATTTCAAGCCTCAAGATTATTCAATATTGTGCAAACCGTTTAGAGACCTTCCACATTTTAAACAAATGTTGTTTTGCAGCGCAAATTAGTTTGAGCCGCGCTCTGTGAAAAACGGGGCTTAATGCATGTGCGTAAAGTGTCGTCCCATATTAACATGAGCAGTCTGCTTTTATGGTATTTTTTGTTCCAGTTTATGCGCAAAGTAGAGTCGAGTTGAGAGACGTCATGCGGCAGATGCAGCGAGAACAAACCTTATTACAAGGTATATATTAGTATATGATCCCACATAGTGTTTTACATAGGCATGACGCCCTAGATAATGAGCATAGCTTGGACATATACATAATTGCGATCTGTCATCGTCCAAACATGTAAGGGTGGCGTTTTATGGTAATTGTCTTGAACGTTTTGTAAGTCTAATTATGTTTGAAGCTGTGATGCGATGTGTATTTAACCATGAACAAGAACATATTTGCCATGATTCGTATGGCATGAAGCTTGAACTTGAAGACAGGTTTATATTAACATTCACATAAAGTATGTTGTAGAATGTATTCTTCATCCGTGTTCATTTTTATCCAAAATACAAAAATTCTGCCCAACAAGCAGCTTTATATTATTTTAAAAGTTGCACCTCTGATTTAAAATCAATTGCCACGAAAAGCAATTAATGTATTTAGCATTTTAGCAATCAGAATTAATTCGGTGATTCATTGCGGTTATAAGTCATATGATTTTACGCACGTCGTTATCATCAAAATACCGCTAGGGCCATCGTGGTTACACATTTCAATCCAGAGGGCGACAATGCGACAACGCGATAGGACGATGACGACAGTGCGACAATACGATGGCGACAGTGCGACAGTACGATGGCGACAATGGCGACAATTTGATGATACGATGACGACAGTGCGACAACGCGATAGTACGATGGCGACAATGCGATAGTCATATCGTACTGTCGCCATCGTATCATCGCATTGTCGCCATCCTACTATCGCATTGTCGCCATCGTACTATCGTACTGTCGCCATTGTATTGTCGCACTGTCGTCATCGTATTATCGCACTATCGCATTGTCGCCTTCGTACTATCGCACTGTCGCCATCGTATTGTCGCACTGTCGTCATCGTATTATCGCATTGTGGCCATCGTACTATTGCGTTTTCGCATTGTCGCCAACGTACTTTCGCACTGTCGCCATCCTATTGTCGCACTGTCGTCATCGTATTATCGCATTGTCGCCATCGTACTATCGCGTTGTCGCATTGTCGCTCTTTGAATGTTAATGTGTAAACACGATGGCCCTAACGGTATTCCGTGCCTGACTACTTAGATTTGGCTTTGGTCGGTTTCGGTTTTCGGGAACTTAACTCTGAGACTTTTCAAGATATCAGTCGCGCTCTGAGAAAAAGGGGTTTAATGTATGTGCGTGAAGTGTTGTCCCAGATAAGCATGTGCAGTCCGTACTTGCTTATCAGGGTCGACACTTTCCGCTTTTTATAATATTTTTCGTTTAAAGAGTCTTTTCTCGGCAAAAATGTAGCTTAGGCGGAAAGTATCGTCCCTGATTAGCCTGTGCGGACTGTACAGGTTAATCTTGGACGACACTTTACGCACATGCATTAAACCCCCTTTTCACAGAGCGTGGCTCATATGGAAGCAGATACATCTCATTTAGGGGAAAGACAATGCCCGAGAACCGTTACTCTATGCCTCTTACTTTCCGGGTTATCGCCCTTTGTTTATTTTTACTAAATTTTGGCCTGTCATAACTCTAAGACTATGAATGTTTCAACTCGAATGTCATAGGTAGACAGGTCTCATTTTTAAGGAGCGCATTGCACAACAACCATTACACGCACCTTATTCGTTTGGAGTTGTTACCATTCAATTATTTTCATACGCAAGCTTAAGTCTGATATATTTCTAAGAATGGGAAAGCTATTAACTTGAAACTCAATCGATAGACAAATTTGATTGAGAGGAAATGGAAATGCAATAACTCTGCGTCACTCGCGTTTCGTGGTATTGCCTTTCTTTATTTCAATACGTTATTTTGGTCCGAGGTATAATTTTAAGTGGGAATTCTGTACTTTTGGACAATATCAGCCATATGTAATGTTAACTCTCGGTCGTCAAGCCACCCATCTGACTTGTCTTGTCAATACTTAAAGGGACTTGTTCACAGTTTATCAAAATGAGATTTTTTCAACTTTTTGTCACAGGTTCAAGAAATAAATGAACAATGTACATCAGTGTGCGAAATAACACTAATACCGCAGACTAATACTGAAAATACATTTTCGTTTACGAAAAATCATCGTTTTAAATTGATAGAATTATAAAACGTTTCAGACGCGAAACGATCTAAAAATATCGATTTCTTGTGTTAATTTTTTATTTTGTGACAACACGTGTATAGTTATACAAAGTATAAAATAAATGGCAACCCCATGTCGAGACGGATGGTCAGGTCCGCACATAATGTAGTCGTAAAGATTCAACGACGAATCGAACATAAACTCTGAATTACACACGTACACACGTGAAGACGGATGGCTGAGTGGTTTCGGCGCTTGGCTTTTACTCCATTGGTCAGTGGTTCGAGCGCTGGTGTGGCTAACTTTTTGTTTTCTCTTTGTTTTTACTTTTATTTTTGTTTTTATATTGTAGCTCTTTAGTTCTGATGTTTATATTTATCAATTTAATTTTCATTTAATGACAAACTTCAAAATATGCCAAAATCTGTGATCAAGTCCCTTTAACACATAATTAACAAATCATTTATCACGTGATAACTCAACTCGACTCAACCGGATTTATGGTCATATTGTTTACACACAAAAAACGCGCCCAGCTTTAAAAAAGGGTTTCTCTTAAAAGGTTGACACTTTAAAAACTTCTTATTAACCAGAACGTGAACTTGCTGCTCTGGTTCCCTATGAAATCCGATTGGTGAACGGGTCCGATCCCTCCCGCGGGCGGTTGGAGGCGCGCCTGCCGGGCTCGTCGAACCCCTGGGGAACCGTCTGCAATGACAAATATGATGTAGACAACAAGGCGGCCACCGTCGCCTGTCGGCAGCTCGGATACGTATCGGGAGTAAGTGGTACTCTCTGAACATCCGGTAGCATAAACCGAGTCGCGCTATTATTTACTATATGAAGATGATTAGGTGATTTTAAGAACATTTAAGATCATGCATCTGCCCGTCAGCAACAAGTGCCCTTAAAGATATAGCTGATATCACACCATTTACTTGTATTGCACTAGCTTAGTTGGTGTTTCTGTTTTATGTGTCACGAATTAACTTTTAAACGGCGTTACGTAACTTATTTACTCCAACCCTATACCTCATGCCAATAGCTGTCTCCAACTCTCAAACTATCCCTTGACTACCATCTTTTCTCAGGAGGCGGCGCTACGCGGCGAGTTCGGGTTCGGACCGGATAACCAGCCGATCCATGTGGACCAGCTGATGTGCAACGGGACCGAGAAGGCCCTGTACGAGTGCCGACAGCACCCCTGGAAGGTCCACAACTGTTTCTACCAAGCCGCGGGCGCCATATGTTACAACGCCACTGGTGAGAAAGAAAGGGAGGGGTTGGTGCCATATGTTACAACACCACTGGTGAGAAAGAAGGGGAGGGGTTGGTGCCATATGTTACAACACCACTGGTGAGAAAGAAGGGGAGGGGTAGTTGCCATATGTTACAACACCACTGGTGAGAAAGAAGGGGAGGGGTTGGTGCCATATGTTACAACACCACTGGTGAGAAAAAAGGGGAGGGGTAGTTGCCATATGTTACAACACCACTGATGAGAAAGAAGGGGAGGGGTTGGTGCCATATGTTACAACACCACTGGTGGGAGAACGGGAAAAGTTGGATAATTGTCACAGGGCTTAGTTTCTGTGGGCGCCATATGTTACAACACCACAAGCGAGAGAGCAGGGGAGGGTGTGGAGAATTTTCACATCGCTTAGATTTTGTTGGCGCCATATTTTAGAAAGAACACCACTGGTGAGAGAGCGGGGAAGGGGGTTGTCACACGGGCTTAGTTTTTGTTGGCGCCATATGTTAGAACACCACTGGTGAGAGAGCGGGGAAAGGGGTTGTCACATGGGCTTAATTTTTTGTTGGCGCCATATGTTATAACACCACTGGTGAGAGAGCGGGGAAGGGTGTTGTCACACGGGCTTAGTTTTTGTGGGCGCCATATGTTAGAAAGAACACCACTGGTGAATGAGCGGGGAAGGGGGTTGTCACACGGGCTTAGTTTTTGTTGGCGCCATATGTTAGAACACCATTGGTGAGAGAGCGGGGAAGGGCTTGTCACACGGGCTTAGTTTTTGTTGGCGCCATATGTTAGAACACCACTGGTGAGAGAGCGGAGACGGGGGTTGGGACACGGGCTAAGTTTGTGTTGGCGCCATATGTTAGAAAGAACACCACTGGTGAGAGAGCGGGAGAGAGGTGGAGAGTTGTCACACGGGCTTAGTTTTTAAACCATTTGCTTATCACTCTTGTTGCGATGCCTTACAAACACACTTGCTTCTAAACCATACACATACACTTACTTTAATACCATACAAACTCACTTGTTTCTATACCATACACACATACTTGTTTCTATACCATACAAACTCACTTGTTTCTATACCATACAAACACACTTGTTTCTATACCATACAAACACACGTGTTTCTATACCATACAAACACACTTGTTTCTATACCATACAAACAAATTGGTTCCTATACCATACAAACACATTGGTTCCTATACCATACAAACACACTTGTTTCTATACCCTACAAACCCACTTGTTTCTATACCATACACACTAACTTGTTTCTCAGTTGCTTCTATACATACACACTTTCTTCTACACATTACAAAAGCACGTAATGCTATACCATACACACACAATTACTGGTCTACTATGCAAGCCCCGTTGTTTCTAGCCCGCATGATCACAAGACAATGATGCTTCAAATTTTACGAAGAAATTATCTACAAAGATTACTGTGGACATACAACATGTAAAAAGCCAAGTATTGCTAAAACGTAATAGGCATAAATTTTAGGATGACGCATCACAAAATGTTAATATAATATATATTATTGATCGAAAGCCCAGACAATTCGTGCAATACATCTTCACGGTACTGGCCAAACCCAGTTTTCTAGTGCACGGGTGTCTTCCAAAATTAAATGCATTTTGGTCTGCAAACATATATGATCACTTCAACAAGTTGACTTAACCCATTTATGCGTAGTGGACTCTCCCATCCTTCTTAATTGGATCAATTATTTCCAAAATTAGGGATGTCTAGTATATTTATTTCTATATTTAGAATATTTCTTACAGAAAATTTCTTAAAGCAAACAGCGCAGACCCTGATGATGCGGCGTCTCATCTGGGTCTACGCTGTTTGCCAAGGCCTTTTTTCTAGACGCTAGGCATAAATAGGTTAATTATTTGACTGCAAAGGCAAAAAATATTGTCATTAACCGTAGGACACGAATACTTAAAAACTTGTGTATATAGTGAGATAACGCTGACCTAAAAACTCTAGACAACAGTTTGATGGTTCGATGTTTTTATGGGCGGAACAATTGTTTGAACAGATAAAACAAGGGTTCAGACGTTGTATCTTCGAAAGCGCTGTTGTTGAACGTGGATTTGTTTGTAAAAGCAAGACTGTTCGCGCAGTTGTTTGTTTGAAAGTTATGACATACATAAGTTATTTAGACCTTGTCTCATGAAAAAATAACTTAAGCTAATATTTGTATTTGATTTTAAAAGACTTAAATAAAATGTAAACTGATACTATATAATGCAATATAATGCTTACGATGCTCAGTAACTAACACCCATTATTTTTAATCGGAGTTATCTGAATTTATTATATATTTTAAGCAATGCTTAGCCAGTCTGTATACGAAGAGGGTGAACAGATAATCTTAATCGGCATAAATAAAATATTTTGTTTTTTTATGAACTAAGTCTAAGTAACTCTCATATTCAAGATTTGACTTAAATGTTCTATAAATGTCTAACATTGAACTATCTTCTAGTGTACGGTACCAATTTTGTTTGTATGAATCTATAATTCTGGATTTTAGAATGGGTTTAAAACATTTAACATTAATATCATGAACGCTTTTAAAGACATAACTGAACCCGTAATCATCCAATAATTTCTTGATGTTATAAATCCAATTTCGGCAGCCTCTGTCGTAATCTGAAACTCCAATATTGTATACAGTTTTGATAATAATGTTATCAGGGGCTGCTATTTTAAACCAATGCTGTACGATTCGTATGTATCTCTGTATAAAGAGAGGATATCTTCCTAACTCACCATAAACACATGCATTACATGTATTATAGTTTTAACTCTTAAAAGCCTCTTACAGAACTTCAAATGTACCCTTTCTAATTCCTTAGATTTCATAAAACCCCAAACTTCTGCTGAATAGACTAAAATAGACCCAACGAATGCATCAAATAGCTGACAAAGAATTTTATAAAAAAAAAAATATTTGTTAGGAAAGAGACTTTTTTTTGCCTCATCCATAGGTATGTGAAGGTCGAGGCCATCCTGCTCCATACCGTGCAAAAGATTATGTGTTGGTAGCACAAATATGGGTTAATATTTTCAGACAGACAATGTAAAAAATCATACCACAATAATTCATTATATTATAATAAAATTATATGCACAAATTACACATATTATTTTTAACAATATTGTAGGTTTATAAAGAAAAACATTGCTATTATACGAATGTGATAAAAAAAATAGGAGAGAGAAAAAAAAGGCGTGGCACCTGTGTACTTTAATTGTTTATTTAGTAGTACATATTTTGTAACATTCAGTTATATTGGCTTGGGTTCATTCAACGAATATTCTTATAACTGACCAATTTGGGAATATATAATTTTGGTGAGTCGTCTGTTTTTGGATTTCCCATGATAATAGTAGAGTTCTCTTAAGTCCTGGACCATTTGGGATTTTTTTTGTTCGTTTACACATAAAAATATACTTTTTAATTTCAAGGAGCAATGATAGGATTAATTTTTTCTATACAAATTCCAAGTATCATGTCCTGGCAAGAGAGTGTAGTCATATTGACATTTTTTATATTCAATACATTTGTAACATATCAAAATCTTGACATTTACAAAACAATGTATACAATGCTTTAAGAGCTTTGCCAATTAAATGTTCTTGATTTAAATTAAAACTATCTGTATAATAAATGTAAAATCATTTACAGTTTCTTAAGCATGGCCATTGTATGCCCACTTTTCATTTGGCAATAATCCGCTTTTTTTTTCGAAAATTCATTATCTTTGTCTTATTTATATTAACTTTCAGTCCTCAGGTATTACAATAAGTATAAAAATTGTCTAAATGGTTCTGGATTTTTTCTGGTGATTTACCCACAATGACCATTTCGTCTCCAAAAAGTAATAACATTAAAACAATGTCATCTAGTTGCAAACCTGAATGAATATTATTTTGCAAGAACAACTCAAGATCTTCAGCAAACAAAGAAAATAGAAAAGGGGACATGACTTCTCCTTGACGTAAGCCAACAGCATAGGTAAAGTAATCTGAAAATGAAGATAATGATTTAACACATGACTTAACTTTTTGGTACATATCTCGCACAATTCTTAATGCTATACCTTGTTTTCAATGTAATACAGATATTACGTATTTTTTTATATTACACATGTGCAATACAACATTTTAAAGCGTTTTCATTGGCAACAGAATCAATAACTAACAAATCGCATGGCTTTATTTTGGTGAAATGACGTCGTCAACATGAAATGACGTCACGATAGTAAACATTTTTAAGATCTATCAGCATTTGTTTGGTCAATTAAGATGTATTTTAATTGAGTTTAAAAGCATGTGATAAAAAAAGATCTGACACTCGTTGTCATATCATACCATATAGTATTAAACTCGTCCAGGAAATTCGTTAGTAAGCTCGCCAAAGGCTCGCTAAAATTCCTGAACTCGTTGAATAAAATATGGTATGATACATGTATGACAACTCGTGTCAGATCCTATAAACTGTGGACACATTTTAGTACATGCAATTGATAACAACATTAATAAACCTATACAAATATTGCTGACAAGTATTTAAATTATGAGAAAGCGAGGTTGCTAAACATTATAAATTATTCATACATAAATAATATCAATCAATCATAAACAGCACGTAGTAATACGTACATTTATTCGTCGCAAAAAAACATTGTGTGACAATAACAAGAACTAACACAAAATCCCATTGCGCATTGTATTTCTTCAAATATTAACAATTATCGGAAAATCAATAAATGATATGTTAGAATGAGCCTGTCACATTCTAATAACAGAACAAATTACGCGTTAATTTTGCAACAATAACATATGTTAGATGACATGCGCGGGAAACAACATATAATTAAATATAAATGATATGCTACTATATATATTTTGGGAAACCGCATTTCCAAATTATCTGCACAATTAGAATCGTAAACAGGTCTTGAAAACTATGGTTAGAGAAAAAAAGTCACTGTTACGGACATGCCCAAACCAGACCCAAACATTTAAATGCATGCTCTACAGCAGAATGAAGAACTATTTATATACATTGTTTTAAAAAATAGCATAAGTAATTATAAATGTATTAATTTCCGATTATGTTTGATTGACACTTGTCGATGGCAAAGGCCTGGTAAAGGCACGTTCATCTGTAAACAAATGTAAGTGACATTTGTATTGCTGGATATTTCAAGTTCCGAAATCTTTAGTCAGCCATTCATCAAAAAATGAATGCATTTATTGGGATAATTTATAATTACATTGCACTAATATGTCGTGCTCATTCTGTGCCATTACATTTTATTGTTGGCGGATGTTTTGGTAGTAAATGATAAGCTTTAAGTGGTAAAAAGCCCTATCTGTGTTCGTGTAAAACTGGCGTTGTTTTTATCTGAATACAGTTGACACAGGCCGGCACATAACGAGATACCGGATCTTCGTGTTTTATTATACAGTTTTATATTCAGAAATTAATATTAATTTAAGTATTTTGTTCTGTGTTTTTACAGTTTAAAAAACAACAACAACACTAGTTAATTGACATACGTGCTGTTTTTCAAATGTTATGTTGAGAATGAATGGACAACAACTATTAAGTTTGAAAAATAATTTGATGTTAGGTTAAACTTATTTCTTCCACAGGAAAATTGAGTCGTGTGCTTAGACAACTGGGCAAAATGCTTGTGCGTAAATTGTCATCCCAGATAAGCCTGTGCAGTCCGTACAGGCTCATCAGGGACGAAAATTTCCGCTTTTATGGAATTTTTCGTTTAAATGATGTCTCTTCTTAGCGAAAATCCTGTTTAGACGGAAAGTGTCATCCCGGATTAGACTGTGCGGACTGCACAGTCTAATCTGGGATGACACAATACGCACAAGCATTTTACCCAGTTTTCTCACAACACGCCACAATTAATAAAAACATATCAACAAAGTCATCAAAGATGACCGAGATTATTCAAATTACCGATAGGCTCGGCCGACCGACTCTCATGAAAAATGTAAAAATGTCGTGTAAAAGATACGCGACTATTTAACCATGAACAAGAACATATTTTGCCATGATTCGTATGGCGTGAAGCTTGAACTTGAAGACATTTTTCTATTAAAATTCACATAAAGTATGCTGTAAAATGTATTCTTCATCCGTGTGCATTGTTATCCAAAATACAAAAAATCTGCCCAACAAGCAGCTTTATAAGATTTTAAAAGTTGCACCTCTGATTTAAAATCAATTGCCACTAAAAGCAATTAATTTATTTAGCATTTTAGCAATCAGAATTAATTCGGTGATTCATTGCGGTTATAAGTCATATGATTAAACGCACGTCGTTATCAATCAAAATAACGTGTGTTTACAACAAGTGCCCTGCATCCGTGAACGTTGCTGTGTCGTCTGACTACGGAATACCGTTAGTGCCATCGTGGTTACACATTTAAATACAGAGGGCGACATCGTACTATCGCGTAGTCGCATTGTCGCCATCATACTTTCGCACTGTCGCCATCGTATTGTCGCACTGTCGTCATCGTATTATCGTATTGTCGCCATCGTACTATCGCGTTGTCGCATTGTCGCCCTCTGGATTTTAATGTGTAACCACGATGGCCCTAACGGTATTCCGTTCCTGACTACTAAGATTTGACTTTGGTCGGTTTCGGTTGTCGGGAACTTAACACTGAGACGATTAAAGATATGAGTCGCGCTCTGAGAAAAAGGGGTTTGATGCATGTGCGTGAAGTGTCGTCCCAGATAAGCCTGTGCAGTCCGTTCTTGCTAATCAGGGACGACACTTTCCGCTTGTTATGATATTTTTTATGCTCCCCATATATATATAGAATACGGGGGAGCATATAGTCGCCGCTTCGTGTCTCCGTGTGTGAGTCTGTGCGTGTGTCCGTCCGGATTTTTTTCCGGGCTATTTCTCAGCAACTAATGACCGGAATTCAATGAAACTTTATGGGAAGCTTCACTACCAAGAGGAGATGTGCATATTATCAGCCGGTTCTGGTCGGATGATTTTTCACAGAGTTATGGCCCTTTGAAATTTTCCATTGTACATATAGTGCAATTCTTGTCCGAGCTATTTCTCAGCAACTTATTACGGGAATTCAATGAAACTTTATGGGAAGCTTCACTACCAACAGGAGATGTGCATAATATAAGCCGGTTATGGTCGTTTGATTTTTCACAGAGTTATGGCCCTTTAAAATTTTCTATAAACTGTACATATAGTGCAATTCTTGTCCGGGCTATTTCTCCCCAACAACAGACTGGAATTCAATGAAGCTTTATGGGAAGCTTGACTACCTTGAGGATATGCGCATGTTATAAGTGGGTTCTGGTTAGATGATTTTTTTAGAGAGTTATGGCCCTTTGAAATTTTTAAGTTGCTAAACCATCCATCGTATTATTTTGCCAAAGTTATGCCCCTCAAGACGTTTCCTTTTTTCTGAATATATTGTGCAATATTGTGACAAAAAAATTTTTTGGGGAGCATCACCCGTCTCCGACGGTTTCTTGTCTTTTAAAGAGTATTTTCTTTGAAAAATGTAGCTGAGGCGGAAAGTGTCGTCCCTGCTAACCTGTGCGGACTGTACAGGTTAATACGGGACGACACCTTACGCACCTGCATTAAACCCCCATTTTCACAGAGCGTGGCTCATATGGAAGCAGATACATCTCATTTAGGGGAAAGACAATGCCCGAGAACCGTTACTCTATGCCTCTTACTTTCCGAGTTGGTGCCCTTTGTTTATTTTTACTTAATTTTGGCCTGTCGTAACTCTAAGACTATGAATTTTTTAACTCGAACGTCATAGGAAGACAGCTCTTATTTTTGAGGAGCGCGTTCCACAACAACCATTACCCGCACCTTATTCGTTTGGAGTTGTTACCATTCAATTATTTTCATACGCAAGCTTAAGCCTGATACATTTCTAAGAATGGGAAAGCTATTAACTTGAAACTCAATCGATAGACACATTTGATTGAGAGGAAATGGAAATGCAATAACTCTGCGTCACTCGCGTGTCGTGGTATTGCCTTTCTTTATTTAATTAAGTTATTTTGGTCCGATGTATAATTTTAAGTGGTAATTCTGTACTTTTGGACAATATCAGCCATATGCAATGTTAACTCTCGGTCGTCAAGCCACCCATCTGACTTGTCTTGTCAATACTTAACACGTCCTTAAAGGGGCCGTCCAACAGATTTTGGTATGTATTGAAGCTTGTCATTAAATGATTTATATTGATAAATTTAAACATTTGAACTAAACATCTCCTGTAAAAAAAAAAACAAGAATACAATTTAAAAAAAAAGGAAAAAAGTAATCCTCAACAGGGTTCGAACCACTGACTCCTGGATTCCTGGAGTAAAAAGCTACCCTCCTAGACCACTCGACCATCCACGCTCATATTTGTAGATGATGTATTTTTTAGCTATATAAGCAATCCTCGTAATTTCCCAAAATATCGTTTCGCTTCGATACGACGCTTTATCTGTTGAACGGCCCCTTTAACAAATCATTCATCACGTGTGTGTACGGTGTGTTCGCTATTCTCATTTAGCGGGGCCTCAGCAGATTTTGTACATCGATTTTGGGCGACTAGACAAAGTTCGAATTCACGTTTTCTTAGTCATATGTTTAAATAGAAAAAAGGTGTGCGCATGTTATTCTTTGGGTCGGATGTTTTCAACGCCACCGGAGTTACGACTCCTTTTTATATAAAATAAAAATGCATTTTTAACTTGTGTCGCTCATAAGTCAACGAGTAAATTGCAATAAGAGAGCTGCAGTCTTATTTACCAGCATGTGAACTTTGTCATCTCCATATTTTTGGTTTGGTGTTTTTTTACTCAACCGGATTTATGGTCACATTGTTATAATAAAAAAAAAAAAAAAAAAAAAAAAAAAAAAAACACTTTAAAAACGTATTAACCAGCAGGTAAACTTGCGTTCCGTATTTTGGTTCGGATGTTTTCGACACAATCTGAGTTATAGCCCCTTTGTAAACCAGCTTTCATTAATTATGACGCGTTACTTAAAAAGGGTTTGTTTAAGAAAATGGAAACGTTGCTGACATAAAAACATCAATATTTTGGTTCATTGGTTATTTTGGGGAAGTTTTCAGACAAAAGCTGAATATCGGGGCATCCATGTCCTACGGACACATGTCCAGTTATTTTATATGTATATGTTAATGTCCAATGTCGACTTATCAAGCTTTATGCGCAGTTTTTCACACACTATTCTATGTGGTTCTTGTGTAAAGTATGTTCTTAAAGGCGTGATATCCACGAATAATAGTAAAATTCCAAATAATTTAAGTGGTCAAAGTACCTTTTAATTATATAAACGTCCAATCTAGCTCAGATTTCATAAAAAACAACAACATGCATATAACTTAAAGAAAAAATACTGAAGTAACAAACATGCATGTAGACAGTAATCTCAAGTTTTCGAATATGAATATATCAATTTATTTGGAGAAAAAAAAACGGTCACAATATAAAATGTTTAACCCATTTATGCCTGGTGGACTCTTCTATCCTTCTAAATTGGATCAATTTATTTCCAAAATAAGGGACGTCTAGTATATTTATTTCTATATTTAGAATATTTCTTATAGAAATTCCTTTGGCCTGTTTGCCAAGGCCTTTTTTCTAGACACTAGGCATAAATGGGTTAAATTTCCTATAATCCGCCTTACTATGTCGTATATGTTCTTAGAAATGTTCCCCAAGTGATAAGAAATGGCCAAGCCAATTAAATGGTAAGTGCCCCTTGTTATTCAGCTGCTGCGCTGGTTCCCTATGAAATCCGATTGGTGAACGGGTCCGATCCCTCCCGCGGGCGGGTGGAGGCGCGCCTGCGGGGCAATTTGAACCCCTGGGGAACCGTCTGCAATGACGAATATGAAGTGGACAACAAGGCGGCCACCGTCGTCTGTCGGCAGCTCGGATACATATGGGGAGTAAGTGGTACTCTCTGAACATCCGGTAGTATATACTGAGTCGCGTAATGATTTACTATATGCAGATGATTAGGTGATTTTTAGAACAATTAAGGCCATGCACCTGCTCGTCTGCAACAAGTTCGAATAAAGAATTAGCCGAACCATACCATTTACTGCACTAGTTTAGCTGGTGTTTATCTGTTATGTGTCACGAATTAACTTTTAAACGGCGTTATGTAACTTATTTACTACAACCCCATAGATCACGCCGAAATCTGTCTCCTAGTTAAAACTATCCATTGACTCTACCTTTTTTCCGCAGGAGGCGGTGCTAGGCGGCGAGTTCGGGTTCGGACCGGATAACCAGCCGATCCATGTTGACAATCTTATGTGCAACGGGACCGAGAAGACCCTGTACGATTGCCGACAGAACGCTTGGAGAAAGCACAACTGCTACCACCACGAGGACGTGGGCGCCATTTGTTACAACACCACTGGTGAGAAAGAAGGGGAGGGGTGGGTGCAATATGTTACAACACCACTGGTGAGAGAGCGCGGAGAGGTGGATAGTTGTCACTCGGCTTAGTTTCTTTGGGCGTCATATGTTACAACACCACTGGTGAGAGAGCGCGGAGAGGTGGATAGTTGTCACATGGCTTAGTTTCTATGGGCGTCATATGTTACAACATTACTGGTGAGAGAGCGGGGAGAGGTGGATAGTTGTCACATGGCTTAGTTTCTATGGGCGTCATATGTTACAACATTACTGGTGAGAGAGCGGGGAGAGGTGGATAGTTGTCACATGGCTTAGTTTCTATGGGCGTCATATGTTACAACATCACTGGTGAGAGAGCGGGGAGAGGTGGATAGTTGTCACATGGCTTAGTTTCTATGGGCGTCATATGTTACAACATCACTGGTGAGAGAGCGGGGAGAGGTGGATAGTTGTCATATGGCTTAGTTTCTATGGGCGTCATATGTTACAAC
>VMBQ01005528.1:70400-94843 GCA_007657795.1 Dreissena rostriformis | reverse complement strand
GCCAGAACCTTAATGTTATGTGTTATCATTTATCGCAACTTAAAATACATATATTAATTAAAAGCAGACGTTATTAAATTATGTATTAGTTTATGAAAAGGGTGACATAATTTCGATTGTTACTCAGTTAAGTAAAAACCGAACGTTATTATTTGTGTTTGTTTTAGCTTGGATATTACTATACTAAAATACCTGCCAACCTTCTTGTTGATTGCGCATTATTAAATTGATTATATATTTATGTGTGAAATCGATACTTATCAACAGGATTTATCACGTTGCTCTATAGGATTGCTTGTCAATTGTGCATACATGACGTCTGGTAATATTCAGGTAGGATTCGAACATGGAACATCCTTTATAAAAACGAATACCCAACCAGTGGGCTATAACTTACTGTTTTACAATCACACACACGCCGAGGACGGCTCTATAACATTTTTTTCCAGAATAAAAATTAATACTCCGAATCAAAAGACCAAAAGCCTGCTAGTTAACTAAAACATAAAATTGCAGAAATTTATCACCACGCAGAAGTACCTGGCACTTCATCATTATTAGGTTCATAACTAATTCAATGTTACATTTCACAAATCCCAAATACAGATATGCGTAAGTACGTTTACTCCTAGTTATGAGTAAATTTATTATTCTCTATTCTAAAAATACTAATAAATCCTCATCATTATTATCAACCATATCATCATCCTATCAACATCATTATCATTAATGTCATCATCATCCTGATCATCGATAAAAACATCATTGTTATCCTCGTTAATCTTAACAAATGTTTTCCAAACAAATAATAACCCAAATGAAAAAAAAGAAGTGGGTGTTTGTATTTGACAGGACTTTTGGAGTGGGTGTTTGTATTTAACAGGACTTTTGAAATATAAATGCAAAAAAACAATTCTTCTGACGCCCCTTTGTCTTCTATGTGCAACGGAGATCGACCTCAATTTCGCCGCTCAGTTGAAGAGTCTCGAGACGCCCGTAAACGGTGCAACATCCTTGTTCATATGTATAAAGAACTGAAACGATACTAATTAAATTATGTAAGACATGTCGTTTTATTCACTTAAACATGCGCATGTGTGGCATGTGAATAGTGCACATTCATTCATAAAAATCGGACGGTAAATCTTTACCTTAAATCAAGAATTAAGGTTTAAATAACCTGATCCCCGCCGATGCCTTAAGCGCACACGGGACGCCCCCAATGCATATCCATCACGTAAAGTTGCTTAAAATCGTATACATTTACAAATGTTAAACATTATTTTAGTTTAAAGAACCTGCGATTATTTGCAAGATGTATCCACCCCCACCAATCAAGAGAAGTGTACATGACTTCACGTACACCCCATACAATAATCGGTAGTAATGAACGATTCAGGTAAAACCGCGAGCGGGACACGCAACCCTAACTGCTAATTTTTCTTTTTCTTTCTTTTTTATTTTAATGGCAGGGGGACGTATCGCTCACGACCGGTGTATAGGTGCCTTCATCACCTCCCGAAACCTCTAATTTTAGAGAAATCTTCAAATAAGCAGCTTTTAATATATTGTTAACGTAAATATTCTTTAACAAAACGTATAAATAACACATGGTCAATCTCATTGCGCAAATTAAGATAACGAACAAACATCAAAAGCATCCCGCACGCACCCCGGACAGCAACTAGAAAAACAAATTTATCACTCAAACCATAACATCCATAAACTAGTACTTTAAAAGAGTATTCGATTATTATATATTTGCATATGACGAAATGTTCGCAGTAGCTGTATTAAACCGACATTTAACAAGTCACACCACTGAGAATTAAAATTCGCATCTAAAACACAATACGAAGTTAACAAAGTTAAAAAAAAATCAAGAAAACTTAGCAGCTTCAGACTTAAATGAAAATACAGCCATTGACTTTCACGGTTATGGAATCGGTTCGTGTTAAGAACCCATCTCACATGGACTAAAAAACTCAACTGAAAATAAACTTAATATCGACATTAGCATTACAACAGTTCACACGTGAAAGTAATATACCGATTTTTTAAACATACACATGTTCATTAAGGGCGGGCGGGTTTATCACCCTTTCGTCCTCCTTGTCCATTCGTGTGCCTGTCAAATACACACCTTGAATGGCGCCTCAATAGATTTGCACATCATACACACCCTAAAATGCGAAACCCGTGCATTTTTCGCGCAAAATACCAGACACAAAATTCGTGCATTTTTCGAGCTAAACCATTACCATACACTCTCTTCTAAATAACATGTACAAAACCAATATAATACCGTTTTTATCAAACCGAGAATTATTTCATTTTTGTACGACTTTGTAAAAAAAACAAAGCTCTTTTTCAGGTTCACAATTCGCTGCTTTTGTTTGACCATAAGATTGTCATCATTTTATTTTCGCAATATTAAATCAACGTTTAAATATGAACTATAAAAGGTTTATAAAATTAATTAACAATCATTAAATTGTACAACGAATCAGCCATTGTTTTCTTCAATAAAGTTTACAATGAATGATTTAACGCCGATACCGACACCTTTACTCGTATTTGTTGCCAAACCAAAATCGTGTCTATGTGACGCATGAATGAATCTTTATAGAATAATGACCATTTCCCAACAGACGAATGAGATGTCTTCTTTGCAGAAGAAAATTATTTGCTACTCAATAAATCTATTCGTATTTGTTCTGGTAATATTTCGTCTGAACTTTTATTATAGTTTTTGTTTTCAATAAAGTTTTATCTGTTTGGGAAAAAAAGGTAATATGATCGTCTTTAAAACAAAACAGAAAACATTCTTGACATATATCACTTGTATTTCGTAGAAAAACAATATATTACATGAAATTTCTGCAGCAGATTTAGTTTGAAGGCACAGTCTGCCAATATGATAAGAAGAATACCATTAATTATCCAGAAAACATTTTTCATTATTTATGCTCAAAAACTTAAGGTGAGAAATCTCAGAGTGAAAATAACTATACGACAATTTTCCCTCGTACTCAATTATTTCCCGATGATCTAATTTTTTGCCCGCTCCAATTATCGCAATTGTTCTGAACTAAATCATGTTTTCAATGATTAGGACATTTACCGTTATCACGGTGCCTATATCACGTGGCATTTTAAGATCTGTGTTGGGTGAATACTATCAACAAAAGGTTTTCTTAATATTTCACCATTTTTAATGGGATAAAGTGGAGAGCCCGCTCGTTCGTGAGAGTTTTCTATATGTATCATGATTTGTTTAAACAAATAAGTATTTTTTCAGTAAAGTGCAATCGCGCGTTTGAACGGTTAGAAAAAAAGTCGGATCAGTGTGGGGACTTCATGTTACAAACGCGCACTTGCACTTTTATGAAAAAATACCTATATGTTCAAAAATCATCATGCCTATAGAAAACTCACGAATGAGAGGGCTATGTTAAGTATTGACAATCCACAAATATGTGCCTGTCTATTCTTTGACATGGGTTTTCGTCCAAGTATCATTGTTCAAACCTTACAAGTGTTTGTTTTCAGCTAGGATAAATTTGTTAATAGAAGCTGCATGATTTTGTTTGAAGCGAACACAAGTATGAATCTTAAAGATTGTGTATCAGAAATCTTTATAAGAAAAAAGCTAGAACAAATTATTTGGATTTTTTGCCGTTTTATAAAAGTGTCCTATTTGGAATGAATGGTGTCTTAACTTGATTTGCATTTTTTGAATGAGTTCATATGTGTAATAAAGGTATAATTATGCTTATCTCAGTCCACCCTGCCTTCCGTCCTTCCGTCATACCGCCCCGCTTCTTGTTTTAGCATCATTTATGATGTTAAGGGGTTTAAATGTTTAGACAACTTGGTATAATGATAAAAGTACATTAAGCGGAAATAAAAAGTACAAGAACAGCAACTCTCTCATTAAAGGTTTGTACTTATTATACCCCCATTTCATATAACGTTTATCGTCTGTCAGACTTTCCATTCTGTCTTTCTCTCCGTCTTTCCGTCTGTCTTTACATAGCCACAATCGTGCCCGCAGGCGTTATTCTACAATTTAAACGAACACTATTTAAACTTGCAGGCAGTGTTCCTTATGACATGCAGTTGTGCATTTGCGACTTTTATTGTCCTACGTTACGAACTACATACTATGACCATTTTTAACTTATACCTTTATTAACATCATGATTGTTTATATACACATTATAGCCCATGTTACAAAAAAGGCGTACATTGAAATTTTCATGGACGTCTGTCCGTCTGTCTGTCTGTATATCGGTCCGTCCTTCCGGCAATCCGTATGTCTGTCCGTAGACACACACTTATCCCTAGGCGCACGCATATGTTTAAGGTACAAAATTAAAACTTGCACACATTGTTCCTCACGATATGAAGCTGTGCATTTCAGATTTGTATCATCCTACATTAAACATTAGCAATGGGAGTCCCCATTTCATTTTAAACATCTATTATATTATGAGTAGGAATACACACTATAAGCAGATAATAATACCCCCGTAACAAAGTAAAATGGGGTCACCTTGGACGTGTGACCGTCAGTTTTGTGTTCGTCCATCTGGTCCGTCTGTCTATCTATCCATGGGCACATTTTGTTAACGGCGTTCTCATACACTTGTCAACATACATCATTCAAACGTGCATGCATTGTTTCGTATATATGGAATCGAGCACGTGCATTTCTTTAATCATTCTACGATAACAATTACAAAAGTTATTCCCCAATTTTTAAACTAAGACATTCTATGTGTTGGGTATTTTGGGGTATTCTTCGTCATTATTTTGATAAAGTTAAGTTGCTCTGTGCTGATTTTTTTTGTAAAGCCAGTTTCTTGTGTGAACAAGCATGTATTGATGCATCAGAATAAATCGTTATACGTGTATAATGATATTAGGCTTCACGAGAAAATTCCGAGCACAATCAATTTAGAGCGGTATTAAGGTCAACATGTCATATCAATTTTACCATCTGTGGTTCCATGTTTATTATTTTTTACTTTTTGTAGCAAACCGATTTGAGTCAAATGGTTAATTCTTAGCCGCATACTTTTAAGGCTAAATGTTTATTTCATATGCTTCAGTATAACTGAAAATATATGTAAATTAACACCCGAATACTACCTGTAATTATCAAGATCAAATGTCGTGTTTTAACGGTCTCATAGTTTACTAAGTATATCGCTAATATCGCTTAGTATTTATATTTCCTTTTGTTAATTTTTTCTTTAAAGTTATAAAATCATAGAGCGATGCAACATATAACGTTGATTCGAAATAAAGCATTTCATAGACACGTGCTTTTTGGTAAAGACAATTCTACACATATATGAGTGACGTCACTGGCTTTATGTTAGCCTGTGACTTTTTTGCATGTACGATTCGATTCTCTATTACCATAATTTACTAAAGAACTTTTAAGACTTAATATCTGACCACTTAATTGAACACCAGCAGTATAAGACATATTGTTTATGTTACAGTTGCATACTTTACAAACATAACAATAGTTCTCTACGCCTTTGCATCAATGGCGACATTAGTAGGCCACTTTACTGCCACCATGTTTCACAATAATTGACAATCTCAATACAATTATCCTAGCGTTCGCTCAGTTTACTAGTTGATGTTTGAGGAAATTTTATAGAAGCGTCAAAATGCAGATGATTTTGATAAGATTGTAATCATGGTCGGACAAATACAAAAAAAAAACGCTTCAGTTCTCTACATCGGGTTAAACAGTGGAAGACGTATGATGATACGTATGTTATATGTGTTTGTTTTATTTAATGCCATTACCACCTCTTACTTACTCTTTTCCAAAAGTAAACAGCTTGTAGAACCGAATAAATAAGTCGTTGGAACGAGTTATTTAGTCATGAAAACGAGTTAGTCAGTCGTTGGAATGACTACGCCACTGGTAATTAGTGGGACCGAATACATGTCTCGTTGGAATGAGATAGCTAACTCATGGTAAGGATTTAAGCCACAAAAAAACAATCATCATCATCATCAGCATCATCATCAGACCTTTGACCGGTTAGCCGTTGGGAGTAAATGAGGGACGACGATACAGAACTCCTCCAGTCAGGTTTGTTGTGTGCTGTTGAGAGTAATTCATCCATTGGAAGGAATGTCCACTCCTTTACATTGTCCATCCAGTTTTTTCTCTGACAGTCTCGATGTCTACCTCCCTCTAGCGTGCCCTGTAGAACAGTCTTGCACAGATAGACGTGCATGGTGACGTGTCAAAACCAAGCCAGCTTTAGTCGTTTGACGGTCGCCAGTAGGATTGGTTGTGGACTCACACGTGTTGCAGTAATGTTCCGGACGTACTCGTTGGTCTTGTGCTCCGTGCAGGAGATGCGGAGCAGTTTTCGGAGACATTTATGTTCAAATGCCTGTATCCTGCGATCTGTGTCCGCGTGAAGCGTCCAGGTCTCGCATCCGTAGAGTAGGATGGAGACTACAAGGGACCTTTAGAGCCTGTTCTTGGTGGGGAAGCTGATGAACTGCGAACTGCTTGTCCACAAACTGTTCAGTCTGGCCATCGCTGCGGTCGCCATGGTCATTCTTATTCGGACCTCAGCGGTACTGGTACCATCCTTGGACATGGTTGCGCCCAAGTACCTAAAGCTGGTAACTTCTTCTAGCTTCTTGCCATTCATCGCGATGTCTGCACTGGTGTTGGTATTGCTGTTCACCATAATCTTGGATTTCTCCGTGCTGACCTCCATCCCGTATGCTGCTACTCTTTCATAGAGTCTGTTGGTGAGATATTGAAGTTCACTGCTGGTGCCACCCATGAGGTCAATGTCATCAGCGAATCACAAGTTGGAGACGGGTCTTCCACCGATGAAGATAGAGGTGTGGTGGTCATGCAGATTCTCCTGTATTATCTTCTCAAGGAAAAAATTGAACAGGACAGGAGAGAGCAGACATCCCTGACGGACACCCACTGATGTCCTGAAGAAGTCTCCCTGCTGTCCGTTGAGAAGTACTGCGCTGCTGGCGTGCCCGTAGAGTTCTTGAATGACTTTCACCAGCCCTTCGTCAATGTTGATCCTCTCATAACATGCAGTAGGCCTTCATGCCGCTCGCGGTCGAAAGCTTTCTTGAAGTCAATGAAGTTGCGGGAGAGCTCACGTTGGTGTTGCAGGTGTTTCTCAATGATGACTCTGAAGTTGAAGATCTGTTCCACTGTGCTCCGCCCAGCTCTGAATCCAGCCTGCTTTTTGGCCAGCAATTCCTCTGCCTTACGCTTCAATCGATTAAGGATGATGCGAAGCATGACTTTGCTTAGATGAATGATTAGGCTAATGGTGCGGTAATTCTCGCACAACTTGATATTGCACTTTTTCAGTAGGGGTATGACCAGTGACTGGGTCCACTCCTAGGGCCACTTCTCCTCCCAGATCGTTTGGCATAGTGCCATCTGGTGTCACACTGGCCTTGGGCTGACTGGTCTTCGTGAGGGTCTTGATACAAATAACAATACATGTTGTTAAATGCTTGAGTTATTGAGTCGGACTGACTAAGTCGTCCTTTACGACTTAGTAACTCGTTACCATGAATTATTTCCTCATGTAAGCGAAATAAGTAAGTCATATTAACGAGTTAATCACTTTGTCAGTTAGTAAGTCATGGGAACGACTTAGTTACTCGTGGGAGCATCCTAGCTACTGATAACGCAATCGAACGAATATGTTACTCTTTGTAACGACATAACTAACTAATGGTAGTGGAGTCAGCAACCAAAATGAATGATGTTTAAAGCATGTTTTAAAATGACATATACATAAGTTATGACGACACAAATCGGACTTATTCGCTTTTCAAAATGCATTTCATTTTTTTTTCCATTCTGATTGGTTGATTATGTCGTTACCATGAGTTAGTTATCTCGTAAACACGAGTTAATAAGCCGTAACCACGCACTTACTATTTCATAACCACGAGTTACTTAGTCGTTCCCTCGAGTTAGCTATGTCGTTCCCACTAATTCCTTTCGTTCACACTAACTCGTTCTCACAAGTACGTTATATCGTTGGTCGTTGGAACGGGTTACCTATATCTGACAACATAAACATTACATAAATTGAACAAAAACAACAACCTCTAATAACTTAATCAGAATCTTATAGATCAATTTTAGTTATATAAGCATTTTTCCATTTGCCTTATTGCATTATCATTCAAGAATCAAGTGCTAACCGTTATAAGCATTAAGTACAAAGCGGTTTGCTAATCAAATAGACGAAATGTGGTTGACGGAAATGCGACAAAAATAACAATGTAATCAGTATTTTTAAACACAAATTGAACAAGATAAAACTATATAAATTAACAAATAATGAATACAAACTGCAATATGCAATACGTGAAGGTAATACAACTATAATAAACCTCATTACGCTGCATAAAAATTGCAGGATATAAGAACCATTATTAATAAGTATGTGTGAGTGCTTGCATTTCGTTTGTTTCGCATGTGCGTATTATAACTACATACTGTTATTGTGTTTGGCAAAGCATTCCTCAAGTCAATTAATGAATTCAATGGAAACTTCAAATTTCGATAAAGGGCGTTGAGTGGAAGTGGATACTAAAAATAATTTAACTAATTTGGACATATCAATAGAGTTACTGCCCTTTGTTAATGTTGCTGCGCGTACAATAATTCGTTTAGAAATAAAGGTATGAAGCTTAAATTGATAGATCTATATTTTGAGATGGGTACATTGCAAGATCTGTAGCTCACTTTTCCCAGTTGTTTTGGATTCAGTGTCTCTTGTAATTTTCTCGTGCAGAGCTCTTTAATTAAATTTAAGTATGTAATTTAAGTATGCAGAGTTTATTTTAAAAAAACGTATTCAAATTAAATTTCATATAAAATAAGACAGCTTTTAGAGCAAGTGCTTAGTTCAAAAAGCATAACTAATATATATGTTTATGGAGTTTTTGCCCATTTCAAATTTTCCAGTGCAAAGGATAACTTTATTTATGTACAAACAATTTTAATTAATCATCATATATTAATGTGGAAATTTAGAAAAATACAAGAAGCATGCCTCCTTCTATAGTAATAAAGTGTGTGTTTTTTGTTATTTGTTTATTTAATATAATTGCTTTTTGATAACTGATTTGCCCTTCTGTTTGATTACTGATTTGCTTATCTATTTAATTACTGATTTGTTCATCTGTTTGATTACTAATTTGTTGAAATTCTTATATAGAGTTAACGGTATTTGCGTTGCTCATATTGTGTACAATATAGCAATGTACGATCCACGAATAGTCAAGTATTATGAAGATAAGTAAAAGTGTTATAATACAGCCATGTTTTACAAAATAACTGTTTTACAGTACATACGTGAATAAAAGATCAACAATCGCTAATCTCACTTCATGATACTATATTTATACCGTGATGCAAATGTGTATTTTAAATGATACCAACATTTGTAAATGTCTTTATGACTATAACGTTAGTTGAACCTTATTCAAACTGCGATGTTCTATTGCAGACCCTTGGTAAAATTGGATTAATAGTGGGAGTGAGCGCGTGCAATAATTTCACGAAGATCAGAATGAACGCTAAAGATTGCGATTACAGGACCAAAGCTGTTACATTGTTGACGGGAGGTAAGTAAGAACAAAGTCAAACTAATCACACCAATATATTTATATAAATATAATTTTAAGAAAAGAACAGACATTTTATTTAGACGTATACGTTAGTTCATCGTCTTAATACATACACTATATACGTATGTATGTCAAGTTTTCAATATAAGTTCAATACAAAATCAAATGAAAATTGAAAAAAAAAATGCATATAGTTAGGTTTCAAAACATATAGTACTTAAAGAACAGAAAGATTTTGTAAGTGATACCGGTTATTTAGTAATATTAATCAATACATTTCGAATAACAAATGCTTATTTTTATATATTTACATAACTTGACAAGTTCGTTTTTTTTCACAGAACGAGTTTTGGGTAGAATTACAGATAAGTGTCTTTCACCGGTCAAAATGTCGAGTGCGTGTTTTAAAATGTCGAGAATATAATTCATTTGTCATTTACGCTTGATAACTTTTAAACGTATGTTTTGACTGTCATAAACATTCAGATAAATACACATATCCCCACCCATTGCATTAAACATTATCGATTGTCAATCCTTAAACGTTTTGTATAAATGTACGCGTACCTTTCAATAAGTTAACGCTAATAATTGTCGTCTAATTAATTCATGTTCACAGAAAAACGATAATAGTATATTTTCTGAATATGGGCACACTTACTGATTATATTGTACGTACAAATAAGTGTATAATACTCTTGAAGTAATGACATAAACAAAAATGTTTAAATAAGCGGTAAAATAAAATTATACCTATATCTTTATCACAACTCTAGAAATTAACATACAAACTGATATCTGTGTTCAATTATAATGTATAATAAATTGTATCTAGTGTGCGTTTATATCATCGAGTACTTAGTTTTGAAAGTGTACGAGACACGAACAGCTATGACATTGCTTGGATATGGGCTCAATTTCATAATGTTCATGTTGAACTCACGTTTGGCTGGCGGTAGTTCAAAGTTGTTTAAAGGTTAAAAAGTAGTTCATTGTCTTTTTGTTATAAATAAGCGGACCTGTACTTATAATAAAGTTGATGGAATTAAGATATACTTTTCTTAACGATATGGGTGCGTTAAACAATAAGTAAATCATTATTTAAAAAAGCGCGCGGTATTGTTGCGCGTATACACGCGAATCGAAAAGCGTAACCAAGAGTTCTAATAAATACTGTTTTTGTATATAAACTTACTGTAAAATTAAAGTTAATTTAAATCGTTTTGCATTTTATTACGAACTTGTGATATAATGTCGCATTTCTATCAAACTGTTCGGCACATGCTTCATAATGTCTCAATGATTACCATCTGATCAGAAAATAATAATCAAAATACTTCGCGTAATACTCCAAATGGTGTTCATATTTATTTGCCTTTTTGCGTAGCATGAAGAAGATATTTGCAATAAACATAATGTACACAATCATCTCGGTTCTCTGGTATTTTATTTAGAACATAGCATCTAAATAATAATTTAGATAAGGAGACCTTGCGATCAGGAGGTCACGGGGTCCCCCAAAGACACCAAGTACTGGTTCTAGTCCCAGGAAACGGACTCGAGAGCATTTCTATAAGCCTAAGGCTTTCGATTCAATCGAGCTAAAATAAATAGGTTCAAACTAAAACTAAATAATAAATTCAAAGCAATTTTTCATTTTTTTTTTATTCGATTCATGTTTATCCTAAGTTTGGCTCTTGGTTCTTGTGTCCATTTTGCTACTGCGACTGTGAGTGCTATACATATTAATTATTTGTTAAAATCAATACAATTTTCATAAAAATTACTAAAACTATAAAAACAAATCATGGAAATAAATTTCAATTAGTATTGTGCATTTACATTTTGTTCGCAGCATTGGCCATTCAATATTCTAAGTTCATTTTGGGTTAATATACTTATACTTACGTTTGACAATCTTCCTTTAAGACTCTTTAAACATGCAATTAATTCACATATCAGGACTTGCAATCGAAATTGTCAAGGTTATAAAGAACGATTCAACACATGTAATAGATTCAAAGAGAAATATCTATGAAACAAGGTATTTGGCGTTTGTAATAATTATCATACAATCCACCGTTTCACAAATGGACTGGATAAGAACAACACACCTTACCTAAACGCGTCTGAGATACCATTGTACAGAGGAGATTTTTTTTTAAATACAATTTACAAATTCTTATATGTGCTTGTGACTTTATATAACCACCTTTTGGTTAATTTCAATTAAAATACTTATTAAATTAGCTTTTGCAATGTTTTTTCGCCTCGTGTCAAAGACTAATAGAATATAGACTGAAACTCCTACGAGCGTGTAACATTCTCCCCAATACAAATTCATATGATATGGTGACAATATTCCTATCAGCGGCAAACACCCTCGATGGCGAGACAACCAGGAGTATATGTAACTTCATTCATATGTGTGTAACGTAAAATTAACTGTTATGTGTTTTAAAACAAACAGACGTTTTATTGATCTCTTTATACATAGTATTCAGGTGTAAATTATGGTTTATGTAAATAGTACTTTATTCTATGTTTATATATGTGAATGTATATTTGTTTATATTCAATGTTTCAAAATCACTGAGGAGTGGAAATACAGAGTATATATGCATTATTAAATATTGGACATTTATATTAATATCTATCGCTGGTATAAATGTAATTACATATGTCTGATAATGTCAATTGTAATGAAGCTTACAGTTAGCTGTATTAAAATATATGTCAATTGTGGCTCATGTATGCAACAATATCATATGAATAATCCCTTGCTTGCTACCTATTCAAAACGAAAATATGGGCAGTCCAAAGGCTCTGGTAATACTACACTATTTAATTAAACTGATATTATGAAACGGTGTATGTAGCTAAACAAACACGCAACACAAATTGTATTAAAATAACGACGTTTGGTAATAATTGACAAGCATTTCATAAATCTCATACAGACCACATGCGAAATAAAAATATAGATGGTCCAAACGTCATGTAATGTGATATATGAAAGTAAAGCGGTTATTAAAATTACATTGGTGAAATCTGACATAATAACTGTAATTCAATGGCTTACAATTCTTCAAATACAGCAATATTGTCGTAAATACATTTAGGAACAGGCATTGAAAATATAATAATGGCAATTGATAAAAGACATTTAAATATAGTTTTGACAGTACAAATATAAACGACAATTTAACACATACATACATGTAAGTCAACACAGTACATATCTATCACTAACCCTTACTTAAAATGATTTTGACATGTAACAACATACTTTGTGTAGCAACGTTTTATTTCCAGTGGTTAGTAATTCAATTTTAGACATACACATAGCTTATTTAATAGTGCAGTACATAATAAACACAATTAAAGTTACAACAAGATATATGCGGTACAAACACATCAGAATACATTAAATGGATGCTACAAAGGTATTTTGCGATCGAACCTGAAAGGAGTGATAAATATAACAGCTCAAATGTTTTATTCATAGTTCATTTTTTGATGTTATTAGTTCGATACATGTGTACTTATTTGGTCTTTTTCTGTAATACAGTGGCATGTATTTTGATCTTAGTTCCGTATATAACTTATATTCAAGAACAAAATGAATCTCATCTTCGAGCTTATTGCAAACAATACACTTTTGTTGAACTAATGGAATTGGTGTAGGTCTAGCCCATCTAATAGTCTTAATATTTAATCTATGTGATGACATGCGTAATTTTGATAAACTTAATCGATTTTGTTTACATGACATATATAAAGGTACGGTTGAAATTGAAAAACAGCGACATGTTTATACAAATTTGCCCAAGTAGAAATGTGAAGTCTCTCAATTTGAAAATGTATACGCATTCTAACCGCGATGTTCGTTAATATATATCATTGGGTCATAAAACTAAAACATTTATGTGAAGTATACGCACATTCATTTCGAATTCTGTGTGGAAAGTGGACTTTCATATGTGACGCGGCATGCGAAAATGGGTCTTATGCGTTGTGCGGCCAGAGTAGCCTAAGACCATAATGCGCATGCGCGCAGCCTGTTCAAGAGCTACCTTGTCCACCATAAGGTCACGCACAGTGTCGTGGTCTCATAGCGGACTGGACAGCTCCTGACCAGACTGATTGGATTCGTAGGCTGGTAAGAAGCTACGTTGGCCGCATACGGCATAAGACTTAAGGTTGCATGACGAGGGATATATATTTACATTGCATATCATATTATTTCGGAAAAATAATCGTGTGTTTGCGATTGCGCTTCTTTTGTTTGACCACGTGAGATTTCTCGAGAGCGAAAATTTGGCCATTCGCTTCTAGTATGATAATCCCTCTGCGATAGTAATAAGAGCCGCTTATTTAAAGACGATTTAGTTGACACATTGTAACGTAGTTCGTTCACTTAACAACACCATGCGCTTATTGCCGTTATGACCCTACTCGTATCAACTGAGCGGATTTAGTTTATAACATGATGCATAGTTCATGTTGGTTCCATTCTAATATTGTATATTCATCCGTATAATAACGTGTGATGAAATGTATAACACAGTCATAAATGAATTAAAGTCCACTTTAATTTCTGTTTCAACTTTTATACGTACAATTAAGTTCTCCAAATATACAACACTTTGACATTCACGAATTCGTTCGTGTATGACTTATATAAGAAACAGTCTTATTCCGTTAATGACTACATGACTGTACGTTCTTATTTTTTTCCATTCGACTCTCTCGCGCGCTGCCCAGCAAGTGACACGTAACACATATCTTAAATATTTCCGAGAGATTGCGCATGCAGATAACCAATGAAAAGGTGGTAACGGGAATTCACGAAAACATACAAAATTAACCGATGATTGACAGTCTGGCTACAAAAACGTTATTTAGACCCAGACTGGTTTGAAAGTAATTGCCTAAGTCGAAGGAATTGTGTCAAAATAACTATTGCGAATCGTCACGTCTTTATCTTTGTGAATATTTCAACAAACTTTAGTAACTGCATTGATACAATAATTTTCTATAATAATGATATTTAAGAAATAATTATATATTTCTCTGCTACATGTTTCCATATGCTTTACTTGACAACATTTTGAAAAAAAATATCAGACTTATACTATACAATGTATTTGATTATTAGAAAAAAAAAATAAAATGGTTCATTAGTAAATAATTCAGCAACAAAATTCAACTCATACGTGCATATTTGATACACCAAGCAGATGGATGACTCATAATGCTCCAAAAAAAATCAACTTATGATACACCAAGCAGATTGATGACTCATAATGCTCCTTTTTTATTTGTAGACCTCAACATGTACGTGACCTAATATATTATGTTAGAGGCTTGATAGTGGTAGATCATTTGATAGTTAATCCTAATTTAACAACCTTTAAATGGCGACATTGCCTGGTTAAGGGGTAAACGAAAACGGTTAAATAAGTTATGAGATATGTCAGATTTACCTATTTATCTTAAACAAAGACAGCCAGTATTTGGTGAAAGATCACTGAACTTGTATACATTCGAGTCTACTTTCTTGAAATGTCATCATCATTATATTCGCTCTTGACAAGAAAGTCATTTATTCGAGGAATGAAAGGGGCACCATTTAACAGTTTCTTTTGCGACACAAGTAAAAAATGATGAGAGTGATAATTGCCTTTCTCAATTATTTCTTTACTCACTTTATACGATTTCTCAACATAACGACATTTGTAATAGGTTGACAGAAAGGCGAATGTAATACAGGCAGTTGATGTATGAGTAACTGAACAACTCTTTATTGCAAAAACACCCATTTTAATAAAGGAATCACATTTATCCACACACAATACTAGTTGTGTATGTCCTTAATGGTATATTTTATTGATGGTATATTATTATCGCCCAAAAGTAGCTACATGATTTTAAGGGTAAATACAGTTAAACTCAGTAATATGTATTTCAACATCATGTATTTAGTCCGAATAGTAGAATCACACTTCTGCTCCTATTTCAATAAGCAATCTATATATATAATATATAAGTCTAATTTGATGACACATTTCACGCGATTGGAGAGTAAACGTACTATTTTGACAAGTAAACAAAAACATGTTTTTCTTGACAAGATAACATCATTGTACATTCTCGAGTGTTTGATCAATTAAATAAGCGTAATAAGCAACGGAATATGATACTAGCATAGTTAGCCATTTCAATCCAACAAACTTCGATTATCACATCATTTCATAAACTAAACAAAATAATGAGGAATAAGGTGGTATTAGCGGAGCTTAAATATTATAAGAGGCATAAGTCCCGTGAATGTCGCACTGTACATTTGATGCGACTAGACTCGTTTAAGTAAGTTAATCACCAGGCATGCCGCTGATAAAATAAGTAGAAATATTGTTATATGTATTTAATCAATGTCCTTCCGAAAGCTACTGCAGGTCGCGCACATATGGCTCGATGGCTGAAAAAAAAACAGCCTACCGCGCGCTGCAGATATAATAACAGACGGAAACCAGAATTAATTATACCATAACATGCCGCATCCATTTAAAGTTTCAGCACAATGAAGCAAAACCTCACACTTACTAAATGAAACATTTGCCTATCTTTATTCTATTTAGAAATAGATATAACAAATTACAATAAACTTACCACGTATTATTAAACCAGTATAACTTGTGTCAGGTTTGACATGTTTCGAATTAGGGTTGTCTCTGACCATGTGTTTGTTTTAATATACATTCCTCGAGTACATTCTTTACATACCGTAACGTCACAACGTTTTACTTCGTTGCTGTCATCTGGAAACGGATGCGTAACCACACGTACAAAATACTATTTAGTCCGCGAAAGAATACAATAATCAGTTTCGCAGTTGTGTCGTTACTTTTCCCTAAAAATGAAAGGCCATGCAATTTTCCCAAGTCATACAAAAAGGCAAGTAATTCGAAAAAAACAATCAAACTAACAATTAAACATACGAAACCACTTTCCCGGCGTGGTTGCCTCCATCTTTGAAAAAGTGCCCTCCCATCATGCTCTGCGCATAAGCAAACATATTTGTTTTAGAAGCCCCACAAAGACTGGAGTCAAAACTACGGAATCCTGATGGTGCCATCTATAATTTCGCCCTTCTTTCGTCAAGGGCGACACACGACACATGAAACGATACACGATATTTTGCGCGACACGCGAAGCGATGCACTTTATTGTGCGCGATACACGAAGCGACGCGCGATAATGTAATTTGTCGTGTTAATTAAGATATGGTAATTGTATGTGTGTGTATATGTTTGTGTATGCATGTGTGTGTATGTGTGTCTGCGTAAAAATGTGTGCATATGGGAAAATATAATCAACATATATATTCTTATCAACAAATATATACATATATACATATTCACATGATAATGCAAAAATGCATTAAACATACCATAGTTGTTTGAAGGCCTCATTGAAAATGAGATTGCCATTGTTAAACTGTTTGCATAACTTTGTATCAACGTGTTGTCTTAATGAGTTACCTTCGGTAAATTAAGAGATTATTATTTTATAATGCCTATGGAACTCAGTATTAAATTCAAACTCGTTATTCCAAGCGATTTTCCAATCCTCAAATAAACGTTTATATACGTTTATATAAAATATGTATGAACTATTAAATATTTACATATGGCCAGATGGCCTGTTCAAATATCGCTGTAATAATATCGCCTGTCGACTCTCGCTATTTTTAAACGGTGTTACAGTAATTATTAACCATTTATGATAAGTATGGCTTGATGACGTTAAAATATCCCCTTTTTGTCTCCCCTGATTTTTTGAAAACGCGAGAGTCGACAGGCGATATTATTGCAGCGATATTTGAACAGTACAAATATCGCGTGTCGCTTCGTGTATCGCGCAAAATATCGAGTATCGCTTCGTGTGTCGTGTGACGCGGTCTGAAATGAGAGAGCGATACAAGAGATTCGGATAATATGGGCGATATCTGAATAATAAAGACGCTTATTGCAATTGTAAACATGGTAACTAGTTATTGTCGCTTCGTGTATCGCGCAAAATATCGAGTATCGCTTCGTGTGTCGTGTGACGCGGTCTGAAATTAGAGAGCGATACACGAGATTCGGATAATATGGGCGATATCTGAATAATAAAATATCGTGTATCGCTTCTGGTGTCGCGCAAAATATCGTGTGTCGCCGCTTCTTGTTTCGTGTGTCGCCCTTCGAACGCGAGACACGCTATTTTGCGCAATACTCAAAGCGACACACGATGATTTGTGAGTCGCCCTTTGATCGCGAGACACGACACACGAAGCGATACACGATATTTTGCGCGACATTCGCGGCGACGCACGATATTTTGCTCGATACACAATGCGACACGCGATATTTACCACGATATATCGCTTTGGCGATATTTCGTGGTACATTCTCGAGCGTCGCTTCGTGTATCGCGCAAAATATCGTGCGTCGCCGCGACTGTTGCGCAAAATATCGTGCGTCGCCGCGACTGTCGCGCAAAATATCGTGTATCGCTTCGTGTGTCGTGTGTCGCCCTTGATGAAAGAAGGGCGAGATTATAGATGGCACTATCCGGGTTCCGTAGTGAACTGATGCGTAACCACACGTTCACACTACTATATAGTCCACGGAAGAATACAATAATCATGTTTGCAGTTGTGTCCATACTTTTCCCTCAAAATAAAAAGCCAAGCAGTTTTCCCAAGTCATAAAAAAGCCAAGGCATTCGATAAAAAAATAATTTCTTACTAACAATTAAACATTCGAAACCACTTTCTCGGCGTGGTTGCCTCCATCTTGATAAAGGTGCCCCCCAATCATGCACCGCGCACAAGCAAACATATCTTTTAAGAAGCGACACAAAGACTGGAGTCAATACAATCGGCGGCAACCCTTTTACTACGCTGTCGGTCTGCAGAAGAAATAATGAGAAAAATAAATCAAAACGCCGTGTTCAAAACAATTATTTATGTTATGGATGTAAACAAAAATCGTTATTTCGACAAAAAAAGTAAAAATAATTCAGGAAATGACAACAGCTCCTCAAAGTTGACACACACAATTATCATATTAAACAGACTGCCGCACTCCAGTTCGGCGACCAATAATGGCTCCCGACCTGACTTACACAGCTACGCTTGAACGAGAGTGTATTCATTACATTGTTTAAACATAGCGGAATAACTCTTATGACTAACAAACATGCTTAAGAAAAACGGATCGCTTATAGAAAATCATATATCAAAATCTAAGAAAAAAATTGCTTATAAAACATTTTTTTTTCGATATTTTGGAAACAATGTCAATCATAGCATTAAGAATGCGCTATTATATACTAAAGTCTGAACGGCTTAGTGGTATCGCGGTGGTCGAGAAGTCGATGTTAATTTATTACAGGAGGGCAATATTTTATATACAACTGGTATTGCAATTACGCTAAGTAACGACATTCTTATGTATTAAATACTCGAACGTTAGTCCATGTAATTACATTTGTAGAAAGATTCGAGTTTAATTATATTCAGTCGCTTATTGCAATTGTAAACATGGTAACTAGTTATTGCTTTTGCACAGATGGATGTGATAAGGTCAGTCGCCAAACTCAATTGTACAGGGATACATAACATACCTTAAATGTGAAGATAATTATTAATGCGATGTCACCAGTAGCAACTACATTTATGATATTGCTGTTCACATTTCGATCAGTTTTATGGTATTTTCGAAATCCGTATTGTCCGTTCTATTTCAGCTGGTCATTTAGAAAAAATCACAAGCATTTTGAAAATACTTAAGCAACACAAAACACATTCGGAGATGAATACTTATTGTTTTTGGTGATGCATGCATTTGCATAATAAATATAGAATATTAAGATGTAAGATTAGATTAACTGTTTGGCCATGACTAAACATTTAAAGCGGGAATGCATCACAAATATGTCAGTAACAGTCAGTTAATTTCCAAAAATACTTTTAACACAATAACAATGTTTTTTATATATGTGTGTTTGTGGGAGCATTATAAAGTAAAGCCACCTTTTCGTTATACTTAATATATGTCGGAGAAGACGGTGAGCCCCTACATTATTCCCGTAATGTATTTTTATCATACCACTGCATTGATATCTGACTGATATAACGTTGCATGATATATTTTTATATCATGTTCAACAGGAAGTTCTTATATCAGTCGATGTGTCATATTACTAAGACTTAACAAAGAAGTTATTATTTAAGGTAAAAAATAATCAGATTCATCAAAACAAACAATTTGATACCAAGATGTATAACATTTTATCCACAGAAAGCAACACAAACAGCAAAAAACGTATTTTCCAAATATTTGAAATGAATGTGTAAATGCTGATGACGTCATGTTTGACAGGAAGTTGTTTAATCAGTCGATGTTTGGATGTAAGTCATTTTACTCGGCATGAACGATTAAGTCATCATGTTTAGTAAAATAAAATCAGATTCAACAACCCAAACACTTTGATACCAGGATGTATTATATTTAAGACACAAATAGCAAACAAAACAGCGAAACACATATTTTACAAATATTAAGAGCAAGTGCTCATGACGTCATCAGTAACAAGTCAAACGTCAACGATCATATTCATTCCCGCTAAAAAATGAAGCTTCGTAGCGATTTTGTTTTAATTATTTCTTTTAAAACGGGGACTTAGAGAGAGGTATGATAAACAGAAAAACAGGTTACTGTCTGATCTTTTTGTAATATATCAGGCTTGGCACGAATAAAATAACGGCTCGGCAAGCCTCGCCGTATTCTAAGCCTTGTCTGATATATTACAAAAAGATCAGGCAGTAACCTGTTATTCTCTATATCTAATAAGTTAAAGTTGATGCGGCTTTAGATGTTACCCAAAAACGATGATTGATGAATACCGCTCAATATTTTATTAAGAAGTAAAAGTATTCTTTATTGGCAAAAGCGTTTAAATGTATTACTTGAATGATTAAAAGTGTCTACTTAGTTGTTGTATGAACTAGAATTAACCTTTTTTCTCCGAAAGAACCCAATCATTTTGGTCTAAGGCAAATACACGCTAGATGTTTTCTTTTTGTTTTTCTTTCCATTGCTTCAAAACGTTTATTCGTTTTTGTATTTTTATTTTTCGAATCAAAACTACATGTCGATGTATCTTTAACTTAATCTATAACTTACCATATGTATGTGCAGATAAATAACATGACGTAACATGCCTCAATATTAACCGGTTATATATTTCTTTGTCATGTGTTACATGTGGAATGATTGGCATAGTGCCTCTTTTCCTGAATAAAACATCTATCTATCTATGATTTTTTTCTTCAACCTTAACATTCGTATACTGAAATGACGGGTTATTATTTCAAAAGCGTGGGGATATTGTATTGATCTCCGCTTTCTTTTTTTGATTGCCTATATCTCCTCATACACTATTAGCACTAGAACCTTAAAACTTACACACATGGTAGCTATGAGCATCGGTGACGGAATTTTGATCTGACCCCTGGGTCAAAAGTTATGGGTAAATAAATGGGTAAAATAGTTAAAAAAATCATTTTACTAACAACATGCGACGCACACGACGATATTGACCCAGGGGTCAAATCAAAATTCCAAATAGTGCACCGCCGCACACATGCTTATAGCTACCATGTGTGTATCTTTCAAGGTTCTAGTGCTAATAATGTAGAAGGAGATATTGGAGAATGGGGCTTGGGGTGGGGCCGGGTCAGAGATTTTCACTCTTTTTGTAGTTTTTTTTTTACATTTTTTCATCTCTACACCGATTAACTTCAAATTGATACTGAACATCTCTTATGACAATACGGTCAATCTCAACCATGCATGATTCCCATTACCAACCCTGGGGCGCCCCGCCCAACTAGACCACGCCCAACCAAAATTTTGTTTTAACATAACTTCTTCATTTATTCACAAATTGACTTCAAATCTATACTGAACATCTCTTATGACAACACGGCCTATCACTAGAACTAAATTACAGTTGGATAAGTGATTAAAGCAGCCATAACTAGATAGTCATTGATTTGCACTCTTTACGAATGTTAACTTAATCCAATATGTTTCTGAAGTTGCATACACCAGTAAAAGAATAACTATATGTATACTTTAAAATATATTGTTTATGTTAAATGATCTTACACACTACAAGTTACGAATGCAATAGCCACCACACAGTGAGATTTTATTTTAAAAGAAAAGCGGATTATTGAACGTGTTATCTGGTAGACATACACGTGTACATTAAACTATTCAAAACAATGAAACTATCGTTTTGCAAGTAACTCAAAGAAAAAGGTACATTATTACACCGCTTTAAAAACGGGAAATGGTTTATAATCAAAGTACTCAAAGTATTTGAGGAGCGGTTTTCTCACAATTTTGTGGTCGTTAAAACACTTTTCATCGTGATGCCAACTAATCACCCTGAAGAAAACAGATGGAAGTAAAGAAGGGTAAAAGGCTGTCAACATTATATGATTTAGCTATTTGGGTTAAATGTAAATGCTGCTTAAAAAAAAAACACAAAAACAAGTCATTGTCGTATTTGCCAATTGATAGCTAAAATGCGAAGATAAAATACACTTAACCAGTTCCAAACTTGACAAAGATTTGATAAAAACAAGCATTGCAGTACTTTCTAATTAGTACAGTAAGGTTTCTAGATCGTTCTTGCCTAAGTACACGGGCCTCCGTGTGTGTCAAAGTGTAAAGTAAATCCATTCAGTATCAAGTAAGATACGGCAAATGTTAGTTTTTGAGACATTGGATACTGAAGGTCAATGTCAACCAGGGTTCAAGGTAAAAAAGTCAACCCAGTTCCAAACTTGACATAAATTTGATAACGACAACCATTCAGTAATTTAAAGTTAGTACAGTTAGGTTTCTGGATCGTTCTTGCCTTAGAACACGGGCCTCCGTGTGTGTCAAAGTATAAATTAAATCCATTCACTATCAATTAAGATACGGCAAATGTTAGTTTTTGAGCAATTGGATACAAAAGGTCAATGTCAACCAGGGCTCAAGATAAATAAGTGAACAGAAAGGTCTTGTCCAAAGGGGTGTTATGTCCAAGAATTAAATAAATCCATTCAATAATAGGGAAAAAGGTATCTCCCATCGTGGTACTCGAACCCACGATCCCGAGTTTAACAGTCTAGTGCTCTACCGACTGCGCTAAGGCTAGCCTGGCGGACACAATGGTCTCCGCAATATGTATCATTAAAAATCAAACAATTTTCGATAGCTTAGACATCTTCTGATCGGTCAGTTTTTGCAACAAAAAATACCGATGTACTTTGTCAGAGTGTTTTTGTGGCGCATTAATACTAATACCATGCGATCGGAACTATTTTGTTTGTGAATGCAGAATCTGGATGCAAAGTTAGGTTAATTGCAGCAACGGACTTTATTCTTCGGTTTTTATGTATATAATGTTTCATATGGAGCGAAAATGTAAGAATATGTCATTATATTGCTGCATTAAATCATAATTTTGGGCAAAGCAAAAATGCTTTTTAAAAGAGAACCTTCACGTCGGGTATGCGGAAACTTTGATAGGGGAAGTTCTTCAGCTTTTTTGCTTTTATTTTCGGTTCACTTGGCTTTCAGACACGGAACATTGTTTGGTCGATTAATGGTAAAGCACTTCGTATTGCGAAGAAAGATATTCGGGGGGAAATGGTTGATTATATAAAGAAAAAGATAAAATGCCATCCATAATCAGCATGAATTCAATGCTCAGTACATATTTTAACAAAATAAAAAAGTTGGAAATAAATCAAGAACGTGCTTTCTATTCGAAATATACGATAAATATGTCCATTAATGTTACAGCATGTTACATTTTAGTTTGGTTTTGTATTTGAGCAATATTTCGGCTAGTCATCGTTATAAAATAAAACGTAAAATCCCCCAAAAATCGCCGCCCCAAAACCAGTATTTTTGTAATCACGGGCCGTCAGTGCAGAAGCGATGTGTCCCCTCTCCGTCTGCTCTGAGGATGCCAATAGTGATGTGTCACTATCCCTTGTTAGGTGTCATAAACAAGAGGCCGGGGGTAAATGTCATTGCGTTGTTATATTGTTCTTTTCGTGATTGCACTGTCGGTGTTTTAATTAAGGACAGGCTATTCTTTTAATTTTAATGTATCGCTTTAATTCAAAGGTACCTGCCACTTAAAACAATTTTGAGTAAATATACGCGTGAAAAACATTAATAAGTTTGAAGATATTTTTGTTCTCTAAGTATTACACTTATTATTTGATTAGAAATCATTGAAACAATATCATATATGTAATGATTCTTGTTAATGTAATGTTAATGTTATTATTTTTCATATCACTTGTTAAACTCCGTCATTAAAATACATAAACATTTACTTAATTTTATGTTTTAATTTGCACAAGCTTTTGGAAAGAAAATAATAACTGTTGAGATTTCTTGGTCGTGAGCGGCGGCATTGTACAAACCTATTTCATTACAAATTGAGAATGAGACAAAAATCGAGCATTAATATCAACATGAAAGTTCCCCCAAAACGCACCATATTTATTGTAATTGTACAATTTTTCGGAACCACGGGAGAGGACAACTCTCTTAAACGAACCCCTTTATGTTCCCAGAACAGAAACTGGACCGCCCCCCCCCCCAATTTTTGGGGGTTATTCTATGCCC
>VMBQ01005528.1:31821-68539 GCA_007657795.1 Dreissena rostriformis | reverse complement strand
ATATATATGTGTGTGTGTGAACTGCGAATGCAATGTCTTCCTATGTACGTTAATTTTCAGAGAGTTTCATTGGCCTGTTGAAGACACACTTCGAGATGTACGGGCCTTTAGATAAGAATGACAGGCTTGTGAAGGCTGTAATGAAGAACGAAGTCAAAAATGTCTACACGATCATCCACCAGGCTTACAAGGATTTCAACGTAAGACTCATCTCAACATTTACGCAAACATTCTTGTCAATGTCAATGCTAAATTTGTGTTAATTCATACTAACCAGAGATCGCCGCTACGTCGGTCTAGTAAAAAGACAGTATTGAGGACGCTCATTATGTTGTAAGGTACTTTAAATGGAGTAATAACGAGAGCCAGAGTCTGAACATTAGCACCTTGGGAATGTAAGGAACGTTTGTCATGCTATTTGGGATTTGAAAGTACAAACCAGGATAAACATGCATGACTGTCGTGCGCGTCCGTTGGTACCCACCGTGTGATAACACAGCATAATCCGATTTGTTTTCATATATGCTATTCCAATTGCAAACTTTTGTTGTCGATAAGAGTGTTTTAATAATAACGCTTCACGGTCGCAAGTTTTGGTCTTCATGACGTAATATATGTATTATCTACCACGTGCACATATGTCACAACTGACACGCGCGGACCTGAACTAAACAAGTGCGCAATAAACACACGTGCACGTTTTCAACAATAGTTAGAATAGTCCATCTTTGCCACCGTAGATATCACCTTCGAACTAGGTATCATTTAAAGTTGACCAATGCAATTAAAAAAATAAATAACTGATAAGTTATTTTAAAAAGTTGATAAACATCATTCAAATGGGACATCTGATTGCGAATAACACACCGCAACACTTGTGTGTTTTTACCGGAAATGAAGTATTCATGACCGCTCAATAAATGTAAGTAATTTTTATCGCGAGCGCGTGAATGATACTAAATGTCATAGATGAACGAAAGCTACATGCACAGATGACGTAAACCTAGCTAATATCATTTTGTTCGCATACTCTAAAATAAACATAACGTGTACAAAAACACTGCACATACTTAAATAAATGTTGGTAAATTATGTATTGGTCACTCGTTTAAGGTATATAATATATATGTTTCAAAACGACTACGGTGTATCATGGACCCGTATAGGTAACTTTTGGAGGCCTGAAGCTATCGGGCCAATTGTGACGAAGGTGTGCCGATACGCGCATGTGGCCCATCATAGCAGTCATATAGCCTATTATGATTGCATTGCCTGTTCCATGACGACAATCCGTCTTTTTATTAAATTTGTTTGTATTTGTTGCGTACTTTTCTGTTGTGTCTAGTGATTTCGTGCTATGTCGCTCTGTGTGGTAATAAGTGCCTTGCGCTAAATAAAGGTGCAATCCTCAGGTTTTTCTAGAGCTGGTGTTGCTGAAGCTTCATTTGGTCCGAATAATAAAATAAAATTAAATTGTTTAATAATAAATGAGCTTGATATTTTTTATAACGTTTTTGTTTATTAAAATATACATTTTAAATTCTGACGACCAATCATTAAGATTCATCAGTACGGCTGTATTGTCTAAGAATGTGATCCAACTTTGCCTATAACATTGATATATGTGTTATTGTGTGCTCTTGTTTCCTTTTTTTAGCCTTTGGGTAACACAATTAATATTTTGTTGAAATAATGGGACGAATTTTGTAAATTACCTTTAGAGATNACGAGTGCGTCGTTCGGCGTAGATACCAGTGGCAACTTTTTTGTCGTGGACGCTAATGGAGACAGGTACACGCATTGATCGCCTAGTTTTTATGTTTAAAAACTGTTGAGTTAATATGATTATTGTATATATAAACTAGATATTTAAAAGAACTCATTCAATCTAAAACAGTTTATTGAAGTATATTCTTCCGCTACGGCTACCTCAGTTGGTGGAGTGCTGGACTAAATATAAAAAGATCTCCGTTTATATTCCCCGTCGGCCACATACCGGTACCTCTTGAAGAGATAGGACATGCAAATAATCTTACGTCTATTTCCCACCCTCACCTATGTAGCAAAGTATGTGCACTAAGAACACGTGAATAAATATACGATATTAAACCAAGTTGAAATACGATACACACAAACAAAAAACGAATTCACTAAAAAAATTGTGCATACGTATGCTTTGAAAGGTAACATCCTGACATGCTATAAAGTATCAGCATTCATCTATTATTTCAGGAGGACGTTCAACCCAGACGAATTAACTAAAGATAGTATTTCCAATGCTATTGAGAGCAATACCAATGCTATTGAGAGCAATGCCAATCCGCTTCTTTGCGATTATGCCGATTATGCTGAAGGTGACCTGGTGGTGATCCTTCCTGAAGCAGTGGGGATGAAGGAGGTGAGTTAAGAAATGTGTAAATAATGAAACAATATGCGCGATTTGGTTTCGGTGACCTTGTGATGCTCCTATGAGCGCGAAGTCGATTAGGTTATGAGGAGACAACAAGGAGCATATGAGTTCAGAAATGTGTAAAAAATGACACATTATTAAAATGATTATGGTCGTAAAAGTGCATAGTACTACAATTTACTCTTTTTTGTGCCCGTGTCACTTATATGTGTTGGTTTAAACAGAGATCGTTTTAAAATCATCAATGATTAGAAAAAGTATTTACCGTCAATGAACTCGAGTGAAAACATTTGAGTTGCGATAGGCGATTCCATGCATTTCTGTAGTTAGGTTCTGTGGTAGCTCAAATCGTTATCACCGGGTCAAGTAAATTTTAATTGGTAAAAAACAAGTGTTAATTAAAAATAAAAAGGCCAAGATGCCATCTTATGATTGTTAAAGTTGTTGCAACCGCAAAGTATTTTATCGCAAATCTGTGATTTGATTAAGTAGTATTTTAACACATCTGAACAATGGGTCAACCGACATCGTTATTTCATAGCTTATGTTTCGCTATCCCTCGATTGCATTCTATTTTTTACTGTTTTTTAATGTTTAGAATTAATATTGTATTTTATATGCAGATATTTCATCCATTGTATATACGAAAAGCTCCCCAGCATTATTGAATACAAAAGAATTATCTAACTATCTATCATTTTAATCATACGAATATTTTCAAATATCCTTGCTCAGACGCAAACAAAAAAGGGATTCTACGGTAGAAATGATTGATCCGGATTCATTCGTCCGAAATTAAGGCCTATTCGAGTGGGAATCAGCGGTGCAGTATTAGTGGTATCGGCTACGCGCACACTTACAATGATACTAGCTGCCAGTGGGTATCTTCACATTTGAGTGAATTTGGTAATCATGTCAGATAGTTGTGTATGCAATCAAATCAGATTTAACATATTAACTTTTCAAAACGTACTTTTGTTAAATCATACTAGTTTGCACATTTCAAATATTAGAAGATAAATCTAAACCATGTTGATATTCTTCACATTCATCATGGCTATCCGATCGGCCGTAAGTGTTAGTATTTAGACGATTTTTCCAAAACGTTCTGAAGGAAAATGATTAACTTGACACTTATTAAAATAACTGCTGATACTGATACTGATGATCAATATAAGGCTTTTGCTTATGATGGTGGTGGTGGTTACGGTGACAATGATGATGATAATATAACAAATTACAATTCTTATGTTTTATTTTTCTACTTTTTCGTACTTTCATAATAGCGCATGTTAACTGATTCCCTTTTACTATAAACTGATATGTCACTGCCTTATACTGTCTGTATCGAGCTATAGATTAATAACTATATTGTAACGAAATAATGAAGTCTTGAACAATTCAAATTTTCAGGAATCTTCATGCAGCATTTCAATTTGTTCGATTAGTAGCGTGTTTGAAAAAAGCTTTAGGCGAGAATAACACATTATCGAACTGCCGCGTGCTATAAAACACCGTAACATATATAACAGTATCGTAACGTACAGTATAGTGTCGTCAATTGTATATTCCTTTAAGATGCAGATAGTGCATGCGTACATAATAAGTTTCCGAAGATACAACTGAAATAATAACATTCGTTCTTAATTCGGATACGCGACTTATAACAAATCAAGGTCTTAAAGGGACTTGTTCACGTTTTGGTGAATTGACAAAATTGGAAAAAATTGTTTTAGATCTGCAATTATTTTTTCGTACTTTTTTCATAATAGCGCATGTTAACTGATTCCTTTTTTACTTTAAACTGATATGTCACTGTTTAAGTTATGATATTTGCGAAGAAACAGTAAAATTTAACATTAAACAAGCTCTAAAATATCCATTATATGCGTCTTTTGACGATTGTAAAAGCTGAACATTCTAAAGTGTTACAAACGCGAAACGGTTGAATAAGTTGGAGCGTTCGGTTGTATCGTTATATTTTGTTACATAACGAGGATTGCTAGACTTTCACTCCAAGGGTCAGTGGATCGAGTCCCGGTTTGGATTACTTTTTTTTTCTTTCTTTAATTTGTCTTCTTGTTTAATACTGAAACTATTTAGGCCCGATGTTTACATTAAACAATTTAAAGCATTTAATGACACACTTCAAAACATGCCAAAATCTGTGAAAAAGTCCCCACGTAGGCTATACGTTTGCTGATACGCTCAATTGGTAATCAAAATGTAATTCACATATTCTCAGATTGTTAATAAAAATATCGTCAGTGCAGTATTGTTTCCGTCCTTCTAGCGTCGTTATGCATATATTTATATTAATATACTTTATCCCTTTTTTGGTTTTGTGGATTTGGGTGGATATCAACGAACAAAAGTATTTACTGAACATTTTGTGTGACATGTGCACAATTGCAATTTTAAAACAAATCCAACAGTAATTTGATATCAATAAGAATACCAACTGGACACATTTGATCGGTAATGCTCATGTCTGCAATACTGATTCGCTGCGCGATTGAAATAGTGATCATCATCATGGAACACATTTAGTGAATCTATCAGATCTTGGGGTCACAGCATCATATTAATTGAAGTAACGGCTTTGAACAGTGTACCGTAAACGTTGTCTGCGATTGACATTATCAGCTACATTCAAATGCGTTGAAACAAAGCCCGACAAATCCTATCAAAATCGTGATCTTGATCGTGATCTGCCTTATTCTACGTTCCCACGATCAGAGTAAATGTCATGATTGAAACCGTGGTCAATCATGAAATAATCGTGATTATCGTGGAATAGTTTTGAAGATTTGAGCGATGAACGTCGATCAAATGCTAATCGCGATTATCGCATCAAAAGTATCGTTTTGGATTGCACCATAAATAAACGTGACAAGTGGTGTCTAATCGTACTTCCACACTCGGTTGTTAAATCTCATAAAACACTGATAAGTTTTCTAATTTGTATTTGTCAACAAAAAATGTGCTCTACAAAACTAACTCTAGTTCTCTCCCTTGCATGCACAACAAGACTTCAGGAGTATTTCCCCTTACATTGTGAATTTAACATTAAACTGTACAAAGTTAACATTAATTATACTTTCTTTTTTTTATTTTCTTTAAAGGAAAGATCTAAGATCAACAACTTAAAAATAGCAACATGAATTGATTTATAACAAAAATTAAAAATTAAGTTACTTTAAACAAAGATATAAAATTATCTTAAACAATGTAACAGAAAGTCTCTATCAATTTTCAAATGTTCTCAAAGTTAACATTCTCTGATTCTAGTAATCACAGGTCAATGTTGTCTATCAAATGTTTTATCGTCCTGAAATACGGCAATCGAGTTAACCATTTTATTTTTCCATGGCTAATTTCACAATTTGATCCGTCATTTTTCCTGATTGTAGGACTTCCAGTAATGTAAACCCGTCAGCCCCCTGTTTGGTCATCACGTTGGCCAATTGTAAAGATCCAGGGATCCATTTCAACGACTTGACTTCCCCTTTCTTTAGTTCTTCCTAAATTGCGGCAATGTCTATTCTCAATCGTTTATCACAAACAAGTCTTGTGAAGTTAACTGCCTCTATTACACGTATATTGTCAATGAATACTTTTATGTCAATATCAATATCTTCTAACCCGAGTATCTTCGTCAACATATGTCTATAGAAAATACCCACTTCTAGTCCTTCTTGAAGTCCTAGTGCCTCTGCGGCAATAGTGGAACGCACTACTCTACGTTATTTATTTGCTTTCCAGGTTATGGGACAACAGTGTCAAAGTTCGTCCATCAACCAAACAATATGTGATAAGGTGCTCCCGGTGCCGTCATTAATGTTCCCTAACGAATCATCAGAAAATACTACTACACTGACGTTACCCTTCAACTTTGGATACATTAAATACGACTTTGCTTCTTTTAATTTACTTATGGTTTTATTTCCCCTTAGCAAGCCTTTCACATACCCATTTATAAGTGTTGTGCTTAATGCGATCATCTCGAACGCCATGTCCGGCCAAGAATCCTGTACGACCCAATTCAGCTGCCCAAATATTTTTCTCAAAACTGTTTGTTCGGACTCAGTTAATGGGTCTTGGCTGAGTACACCATGACTTCTACCAGGTTCAACTCCCCGAAACTCCATCTTGGCAACATAATCAGAATCGTCTAATTTTACAAAGTCATTACCCCATTACACTGAGTCAATGCAAATCCTATATATTTAAAAGACCTCTCTTCAGTTTTGCGTGCTGTAAATCGTTTACGTTATTTATCAATTTGTTTCTCAAATATGTCAGTACCCGCATGTAAGAAATCATCAACATGACAGCAAATAAAACCTTCCAACTTTCCATTTTCATACAATGAAAAAAACAGCAGGGTCAAGTTCACATTCTACAAAACCATGTTTTACCAGTTCCTATTTAACACTTAAGTAGAACTGTCTTACGCCGTCTTTCAGTCCATAGAGTCCATGTTTGAGTTTCGATACTGTATCATCTGATGAACCACTTTCTTTAGGAGGTTGAATGAATACGTTCCTTTCAAGTTCTTTTCCTTTCAGGAATGCGGATTTTATGTCCGTAGTTTTAATACACCAATCTTTTCCAGCAGCGACCGACAAGAATATCCTCATAGAGCCTTTTCCAACAGTTGGACTGTCACTCTGTGTCAAATTGTTTTCTTTGAAACCCCTCACTACCAGTCTAGCTTTTGTTTGACCATTCTTTTTTTGTAATTACCCATCTCGTGTATAACACCTCTTGATCATTATACCTTACTTCTTCATATGTATTGAGATGCTTTAGCTTTTACAGTTCTGCTTGTTTAGCAATCATAGTTTAGTTGTCAACGTTTCAAGTTTCAGAGTTCAACACCTCTTCATTTTCAGTCTGAATTTCACTGTCACTAGACTCAAGTAACCAGCACTCACACTTTTCAAGGTCAATACATCGAGCCTCACCATTTGCGTCTTTTACATGTTACCAATGTTTGTACTTTCCAGTTAATTTACCAGCGCGACTTGTTATTTCAGAGTTTGTCCATTCTGATTTAGCTCCGAGTTTATATTGTAACTTTGTTCCTATGCTTAAAACAATATCTTTTTCTACATTACCTGTAATTCTGTTTACTGTTGGAGCTTCAACACTTTCGTTCTGTTGTTTGCTATTGATACTACCAGCATTTTCCCTACAGGAGATAACTTCCGTAACTCCATTTTCTTTGCTTGGTATTTGAGACTGTGTAGTTTCTTCTGAACTATAGTTTTCAATTCTTATCAGTCTGTTTAGCGACACTCGTTCAAATACTCTACCGTGTCGCATAAACACGACTTTCCGTCTTGGAATACCACTTTTCCAGGCCCTAACCATCTATCCTTCCCTTCACGTTTGTAGAACACCAAATCTCCATTTTCAAATTTTTGTTCTGAAGCTCTGATCTTTGACCGCAATGCTCGCTTAATTCTGTCACTTGATTCTGTTTCAATGAAAACCTTTCGCGCCTTATGCAGAGCATTGAGATGCTTTGCGAATATTTCACTTGATGCGGTCCCCTCGAGTACTGGTGGACTGTCTTAAAAAATGTTAGGTAGATTTGTTTTCCAAATACAAGCTGGTGACTACTGAATCCAGTTCACATTTGTAGCGAGTTTTTAGCCATGTTGGCCCAAGACAAAAGTGTTTCAATGTAAGTTCCAAGATTGACTGCCTCTAATTTCAAAATCATTACATCTGTGACAGCATGATTCTTTTCACAACGACCATTTTGAAACGGACTGTGGCCTGCAGTCGTGCATACTCAAACATTGAGAATCGATGTTATTTCACGAGATTCGTCCGAGTTAAATTCGCCTCCGTTATCGGTGAGGATTGATGACATCACACCATACACACGTACCCAATATTTCATCATTGCATCTTCTATGTCACTAGGTATTTTCCTAAGAACAAATACTGAGACAGTGTACCGCGACCACATATCGATCATGTGCAGGATCCATTTACCCTTCCATTGTTTCAAGTCCATAGCCACCGTTTCATTAAAATTCTTTAGCCATTGGAATAGCAACAATAGGTCGTGATGGTGTTCTGGAGTAAACCTTGCGAGNTCTATCTATCTATCTATCTATCTATCTATCTATCTATCTATCTATCTATCTATCTATCTATCTATCTATCTATCTATCTATCTATCTATCTATCTATCTATCTATCTATCTATCTATCTATCTATCTATCTATCTATCTATCTATCTATCTATCTATCTATCTATCTATCTATCTATCTATCTATCTATCTATCTATCTATCTATCTATCTATCTATCTATCTATCTATCTATCTATCTATCTATCTATCTATCTATCTATCTATCTATCTATCTATCTATCTATCTATCTATCTATCTATCTATCTATCTATCTATCTATCTATCTATCTATCTATCTATCTATCTATCTATCTATCTATCTATCTATCTATCTATCTATCTATCTATCTATCTATCTATCTATCTATCTATCTATCTATCTATCTATCTATCTATCTATCTATCTATCTATCTATCTATCTATCTATCTATCTATCTATCTATCTATCTATCTATCTATCTATCTATCTATCTATCTATCTATCTATCTATCTATCTATCTATCTATCTATCTATCTATCTATCTATCTATCTATCTATCTATCTATCTATCTATCTATCTATCTATCTATCTATCTATCTATCTATCTATCTATCTATCTATCTATCTATCTATCTATCTATCTATCTATCTATCTATCTATCTATCTATCTATCTATCTATCTATCTATCTATCTATCTATCTATCTATCTATCTATCTATCTATCTATCTATCTATCTATCTATCTATCTATCTATCTATCTATCTATCTATCTATCTATCTATCTATCTATCTATCTATCTATCTATCTATCTATCTATCTATCTATCTATCTATCTATCTATCTATCTATCTATCTATCTATCTATCTATCTATCTATCTATCTATCTATCTATCTATCTATCTATCTATCTATCTATCTATCTATCTATCTATCTATCTATCTATCTATCTATCTATCTATCTATCTATCTATCTATCTATCTATCTATCTATCTATCTATCTATCTATCTATCTATCTATCTATCTATCTATCTATCTATCTATCTATCTATCTATCTATCTATCTATCTATCTATCTATCTATCTATCTATCTATCTATCTATCTATCTATCTATCTATCTATCTATCTATCTATCTATCTATCTATCTATCTATCTATCTATCTATCTATCTATCTATCTATCTATCTATCTATCTATCTATCTATCTATCTATCTATCTATCTATCTATCTATCTATCTATCTATCTATCTATCTATCTATCTATCTATCTATCTATCTATCTATCTATCTATCTATCTATCTATCTATCTATCTATCTATCTATCTATCTATCTATCTATCTATCTATCTATCTATCTATCTATCTATCTATCTATCTATCTATCTATCTATCTATCTATCTATCTATCTATCTATCTATCTATCTATCTATCTATCTATCTATCTATCTATCTATCTATCTATCTATCTATCTATCTATCTATCTATCTATCTATCTATCTATCTATCTATCTATCTATCTATCTATCTATCTATCTATCTATCTATCTATCTATCTATCTATCTATCTATCTATCTATCTATCTATCTATCTATCTATCTATCTATCTATCTATCTATCTATCTATCTATCTATCTATCTATCTATCTATCTATCTATCTATCTATCTATCTATCTATCTATCTATCTATCTATCTATCTATCTATCTATCTATCTATCTATCTATCTATCTATCTATCTATCTATCTATCTATCTATCTATCTATCTATCTATCTATCTATCTATCTATCTATCTATCTATCTATCTATCTATCTATCTATCTATCTATCTATCTATCTATCTATCTATCTATCTATCTATCTATCTATCTATCTATCTATCTATCTATCTATCTATCTATCTATCTATCTATCTATCTATCTATCTATCTATCTATCTATCTATCTATCTATCTATCTATCTATCTATCTATCTATCTATCTATCTATCTATCTATCTATCTATCTATCTATCTATCTATCTATCTATCTATCTATCTATCTATCTATCTATCTATCTATCTATCTATCTATCTATCTATCTATCTATCTATCTATCTATCTATCTATCTATCTATCTATCTATCTATCTATCTATCTATCTATCTATCTATCTATCTATCTATCTATCTATCTATCTATCTATCTATCTATCTATCTATCTATCTATCTATCTATCTATCTATCTATCTATCTATCTATCTATCTATCTATCTATCTATCTATCTATCTATCTATCTATCTATCTATCTATCTATCTATCTATCTATCTATCTATCTATCTATCTATCTATCTATCTATCTATCTATCTATCTATCTATCTATCTATCTATCTATCTATCTATCTATCTATCTATCTATCTATCTATCTATCTATCTATCTATCTATCTATCTATCTATCTATCTATCTATCTATCTATCTATCTATCTATCTATCTATCTATCTATCTATCTATCTATCTATCTATCTATCTATCTATCTATCTATCTATCTATCTATCTATCTATCTATCTATCTATCTATCTATCTATCTATCTATCTATCTATCTATCTATCTATCTATCTATCTATCTATCTATCTATCTATCTATCTATCTATCTATCTATCTATCTATCTATCTATCTATCTATCTATCTATCTATCTATCTATCTATCTATCTATCTATCTATCTATCTATCTATCTATCTATCTATCTATCTATCTCCGCATAGTAGTGATGCATTACGTTACTGTTTACGTATTCAGAGCGTAGATGTCCTTATATTTGTGTCTGTTTGACAAATTTAACACACACACAATTTAGATTTATAAGCAAGTTCACGGATGTACATGGGAAAGTACATGACTTAATGATTACGTGTTTATTTTCATGTGAAATCGGCTTATTGAAAAAAACATGCCCCTAACGTAAGTATCTGACATAGAAAATAGACGTAACTTTGTGCTCGTCTTGTTACAGAAATATGGCAATATGATCATCACAAATATCAACGGAGCTTGAAAACAAATAGCTCGGAGATTCCATCTTTAAGTGTTTGACCTACTGTAATATTTGCAACGTCCAATAGGTACACTTTCGGGTGTTACCGAGAGTTCAAGAAGTATATAAAGCTACAGGATTGCGTGATATTTTGGATAGTGTTAGTTCACAGTTAAAAATAATGGACGAAAACAAGAAGCTCAGTGATTTTTCCTAATAATCTTATAACAAAAAGTGTTGTTTGTTAAATACCAGAAAGAAAATAATATCGCTTATACCGCTAATAATGGCGCTTCGGGCAATTCGAAATACTACGAAACTATTTTGTTTAGTACACACATATTATTATGTAGTTATACTTGTTGAGAGTTAATATACAACACATGTTTATACCTTGAAGGCATTCATTTAAATGTGCACATGCAGTAGCAAAAATATATGTTGCAATCTACATTGACATTAAATTTAAACTAACTGTTTCACATCTTTATACACAGCAAGTACTATTAAATAAATGTTTGCTCATTACGTACATGCAATCATGATGAGATACATCTCGACCATTAAAAGTAGTCAATTAAATTACACCAATTTCCATTCCTTTTGGTTTAAATTTTGACTTAAGCTTTTAGATTTGAAAAACGACATTTTGATTTTAATTGTTTTGGTATTCGACATCCAAATACAAATTTTAAGAAAAAGTATCGAACAATTAAGGATTCTCAGACATTATAAGTTGGAGACCATCAATCTTTTGTTCCGAACCATTTATTTACAAATTTAACTCGTATGAAGATACATGTTAATTATTTGGTAAAAAAATATGAAAAAAATATTGTTTATGCAATTATAATATTAAATGAGGTGTACAAATCGAACATCGGAACCAATATACTCACAGTTGTTGCTATCTCCGTTTAAACCAGAAACAATTACTGATTACTATTCATAATTCATTTTTTTACCAAACAGAAAATAAACACACGGCAGAGGGAAATATTTACAATTAACAGCAACGTGTTCTTTGATGCATCCTTGATTAAAACAATATTTCAGTTTCATCGTAAAAATGTGTTTGCCAAAATCGAATAACCCATTAGCATGCTGCAGTTGATCAGTTTAGATGTTGCTTAAACTTATGAAAACTATCTAATGTTACACAAAACTTCAAAAACTGCTTACAATTATTACATGTTGCACATCATTTTTAAATGAAAGTAACCGGGTCCGAAATAACTCAGATTGCTCAGTTCATAATATTCACCTTAGCAATTTTATTCAGAAATGCATAGTTTTCTTACAGAATAGTGAAATGGTGCTGACATGTGTTTAAATATGTTAAAATTATGGATAGTTTATAATATGTTTCCTACACAGATCAGGAAAGAATTACTCACCGAAACATGGAATTCAAAATACGTTTTACACACTGTAAAAGACATCAGAAATGTATTTTTGAAATATAGGGACATTTTTTTCCATAATTTACTGAAATAAAATATATATTTATTTACAACAACATAATATTTGGAATAGTCTAAAACAAATTATAATAGCAAGAACAAACGTTGAACGAGAAAGTTTGTCGGTCCCTGGAACATAACTCGTGACCTCTAGTAGTTAAAACAAATGCTTCACCTCTACACCACGGAGGCGTTTGATAAATTGTCGTGTATGTTAACATTATCTTGCTTTGATTTTGACCGCATTTTCGTGGCTGTACGCACATACTCTGCAAACGTTCGAAGTGACGATAATTTACGCTTGAAGTAAGCATTAAAGCATGTGGCAACATGTTTGTTTGATGAACAACTATTAACGGCATAGGTAACCTGCTAGACATATTTTTATCGAGAGATTTGCTTCATATCTACATGTGTAATGCTATGAAGAAACAAAATGCCGTCAATTGTAAATACTAGAAACGGTCACGTTCATTTGTATTTTGATGCCTATACATATTACCAAATTATATATGCAATTTGGTTTATGTAAGGCATTACTATGTTGAGTTTTTTTATTTTATTTTATGACAAACATTTTAACAACGGTAAATGCTAAATTCGAAGGTTTCAGCGTTGAGCAAGTTTTAGATTCGCTTAAAAACATTGCACATCCTGTTTTTGTACATTTTGTGTGCATATCATCAGAATCTTATATTTTAACGAAAAAAGATGTGTTTTTGCAATGCCTTATGTTATACTCGAAATGTTCGTATAATTTTGTTTGGTAATATTACTGGGATTTCTTTGCAGAAACAACAACAATCCGACACTCAATCTTGTGTTCATAAATAGATGTTCTTAGTTCCGTGATTCCACCATGAATATCCCAAATCTAGATACAAACAAAGAGCGATATTCCTTATTGTTCATAACACTTTTGATAGAAACCATGCTGTGTTAAAATTTACTTAAAATTGTACACGAATTATAACCAACCATAACCAAGTTTATTTATTGTACGCTCAGTTCATGTATAACATGATACATATCAATATACATATTTAAATTCTCGAATTTCCCGATTGGAATAACCTAATTAAAAAAACCTCGTTCTGTTAATTATAAAATGATTCCGTTTGAATTTGAGTTCATTTCATTAATATGTTCGTGTAGGAACATGAATGTAAGATATCATAAGGAATGTTGATTGATAAGCAAATGATTTAGAAAATTTGTAATTTATGTAAAATGCGTTTGTGTCAAAGTTTTGGTGCTTGTTTTAAATAATATAATATGTATTACTTTTAACATAACAGCAATAGATTTGTGTTAACATGTGTCATCATGATACAGTTTTAGATCATTAACTACAGTGCAAGATGTTTGATAAAGTACAGTTGAAGATCATTCAGTAACGGTTTTATGGTGCAATTTAGATTTTCAATGTATTGAAGACATTCGTTGGGATGACATACTCACACAATTATTCATCCAATAACAAGTTTATCAACCAGATTGGCTGTTAGTCATTGTTCTAGAAGACCAGGCCCTAGCATCATGATAGTACGTTATCAATTTTCTGATAAAAGTTTGAGTGTTTACGCAATTTGTTAGATGATATTGAACATCACGATTAACTTGGTATTCTCAAATGATTTATTGAGTTTTGAGTCCGAGTCCGAATCCAGAGTTTGAGCAAGAATATGAGAGTCTACTAATAGCTTACAATTGAAACTGTTCGTGTTCTGACTAACATTATAAATGTTCAAGCTCACTGGAAACTCAGATATCATTTAGGTGGAGCTAAAAAAAGAACAGAATGATTGGGATTACTAGGACCACATGTTAATATGTCAACACAAGTTAGTTTTTATAAATAAGGACACCGCGTTATAGAAAATTTAAATGTTCTGTCTTCTTTGGCACATGTGATTGAAATTGTTTTATTTAGTAATAAGTTGCTGTATTTAAATAGTATTAGTTATACATATTTAGCACGAACCACAAATATCAGCGAAAAAAGCATTTTGATCAATTAAGTACGGCGTATTTATAAATTTTAAGACGACAAGTTTATGTTTAATATTGAATCTGGGCAAGGTGTGAGTTGGTTAGCTTTTAACAGGTGTTAATCCCCAATGGTTTTCATTGACCGTTCCTAGTCGCTGAGGCAAGTTTTAATCATTGATAACAAAGAAAGATATCTTACCTTTACGTCGTATCTTAGTTTCCAACTTGGTGAAATACTGTACGTCGACACTCACGCTATTAATAAATTTGTATTGAGACTTTCAAGTTAACAAAGTTTAATTATAATTATAATGCGCGTAGAATAAAATTATCAGTATTGTTTTGCAATAATGATAGCAATTCTGACATAACATTAATAAGGAAACTCCTAAAACATTTTCAGGGAAAAACATCTTGCTTCTATTAGCTATATTATACGACACAGTGCATTAACAAAAACACGATAAGATGCGAGGTAAAGGTAAGATATCTTTCTTTGGTATGTACGTATCACATATCCAATAATTTTCCTCACTTCCATATACTGACACAATATCTGAATTCAGTGGACGTATCATCACAAACTTCGATAACAATTCAAAACGAGTAAAGACATTATAGACTTGAAAAGACATGCTTATGCAAAATACACATGATTCTGAAGAAAATTCTGTTATATTCAAATCTACACCCGTTCGGTTTACAGTGTGTTCAATTATGTATACAAATTTACATTAATAATTCATTTCTCTATAACCTCCACATGTTAATTCGCATATGTTTTAAGCAATATTTACCGATGAATAACACAGTTCAGGCAAAGACGTTATGCTGTCAAGTAGCAGTAGACGGTGATCGTTTTGTCGTTGGCCCTTTACCCGTTATCACCTTCTGTATCGCCTATCGAAAGCGCGTGGAGGAACTTGGGCGGCGCATGCGCATTCCACGTGATCGCCGGTACTCGCGCACATCATCATGAAACATGTCAACGATTTTATCGACCTGAGTCCAGTCAGCGGCGGAGATTTCTTTAAGGCGACAACCGATTTCGTCTGCAAGTTCAATACCGTCCACTTCCGGTACTTGTCTATTGTGAAGCAGGTCCGCCTTGTTGCCCACAAGAAGGCCGAATACGGGCGATTGTGGAATGTTTTCCACCTGTCTCTTAAAGTTCAGTATTTGCTCGAAGCTTTGCCTGTCGTTAATGGAATATATGAAGAGGAAGCAATCACCCCAGAAAGCGTAGTAGTCTTTCCAGACCCAGCCCCCATCGGCGCACATCTGCAAATATTAAACACCCTTTCAGTTAGTGTTTTATGAGTATGTATGATTTGTTTTTATGTTATAAACTACAATTGTATAAGGTATATTCTAAATTTTGAAGAAATGTGTACGATTACATAATTTCCGATTCCTATAGAAATACTATGCACGTCACATTGTCATTGACTATATGAACACAAATCTGTACAATAAAGAACGTGTTATTGCGTTTAAGGAATTCATATTCCGACTACATGACAGCACATTATTTTGAAACCATGGTTACCCGGCCTGCTGTGTCCAGAATTTCTGTTCTCGTGTCCTCATTGTCCACGTGACACTGACACCGATGGATGGTCTCTGGAAATAAACATATAACAATATTATATATAACATCATTCGTCTTGTTTAGTGTAATTCCAGAATCCAGGGACATCTTCGAATATATGTGTGGTGTATTTTATACCAGTAAACAAAGTACAGTGTTCTGTAAAAATGGAAATGCATGCGTTTGACGGAATAAATATAACACTATGATGATTGATGCGAAGAGAAATTAAATCTTGTTTGATGTTTACAAAGAAATACAATGAAAGCTGTCGTGGTATTCCAAGCCTCACAGGAACCACTTTATTATATTTAACACTAAACTGTTGTTGCCTATATGGCCAAATGCTAGTGATCGGATAAACTTAAGATGCCAATAAAAAATAATATTTCAATAATATTGTTTATATTAATATTGATGTAAATTATTGATACATTATTTGGTATGAACATTATATGTGTTCATGGTAACCGACATAGAATAAGAAGCAGCCCGCATTACCTAACGTGGTCACGTAATATATGACGGTATATTATAAATCATGTATGTGTCATTACCAAAACTACGTGTCAGCATTGTATTACATACTGAAATACCATACTTTCGCTTAAGATGAAAATAGTATGCCACATTCCGAACATTGGTTTTAAAGCATGTGGTATTATCGTCTTACCCAATGTTGGACAATATTCTCCGATAAACCTTTTAGTCATGAATCGCACTGTTTACGCTGAAACATTAAAAAAAAGCAATAATTATGACGAAATATATTAAAGCATCCATTCATAGGAATCCGTATAACAACTAGTAACTCTCACAATAGCTTCACAATAACGCATATCCCATATAAGTACGAAGAAGAAGATACATATACAAGTAAACGAGTCACGTTGTAAATCTGAAAATTGGGAGCAATTGATAGTCATATTTAATTGTCAAAAACGTAGTGGATAGCTCAAACAGATGTGAGCTATCGATCATGTTACAACTTATTTGAATAACACATTATCATTTAATCTTATATTGTTGTTTTGTATGTTCGTTATTTGGTGGCAGTATGCCTCTCTTTGCATGTGCATGTGGAATAAAGCGATGGCAATAACACTAGTTTGTTTATCAACTGCAAAGTAGACGCTTAATTTGTCTTTATTTATGTGTTAATAACATGTGTTGAAATTATATGTAATTGTTTTTATTTTACTTTTTCCGATTAAGATGTTGTATTTTCCTCGTGAACATGTGTGTGTGGGTCGAGGGCATCCTAATACAGAGTTTGCGATTTATATATGCATATAACAATGTAGATTTATAAATTTGACCAATATCAGAATTTACATCACAATACAAACAATATTTGTCAAAGAGATATTTTACAATAGCATGATATCTTTAATTTTTCATTACATGTGTAGCGTATGAATTTGAACGCCTCGTCTGAAACATGGTACCATTATCCATTGTAAATTAACTACGTGATACAGGTAGCAAAACGCGTTGACTTATTCAGGTTTGTAATGCCTCTCCAAGAATAATTGCATGACGTATACAATCGACGATGAACAAATCCAATATTATTTGGTTTGTTATTCTGAATTGTTGCTACACAAAGTAAACGGGAGATCTGTTTTTTGTACATGTCACGCGTATCAACACATTTAGCATAATATTTACGGTATAACAAATACAAAGATTCTCGTAAACGAACAACAAAACTGTTACCAATGCTGCTGTGGTGATGTCCGATACGAATATAAACAATCGTTTCATGTATTATCTTTAGGAGACATCCCCTGCGAAATGATATTCGTGAAAGCATGAATGTTTCATACTTTCAAGATTTGTTCATGTCCTCTTCTTCCTTGATTCTTAAGGCTTTCGTAACGTCACTTCATGAAGTTTTCTTAACGAAGTAAGGTTTGTTCCATTTCATGAAGATATCAAGGATTCACAAAATTCATAAATTATTCTTAAAATGTTTTAAGAATAAATGAAGAATATATGAATGTAATATTATTAAACCACCCAGGAACTATTCATAAATTTGTTTATGAATGTTTTATGAATATTTTTTGAATTTAAGATTCTTAAACCACCCATGAACTATTCATCAATTATTTAATGAATGTTTGAAGTAATTGAGCAGATCAGGTTTTTTGTCAGAATAAAGGAAACAATTGCGCCATTACTAGTAATAAAAAATTATCGTACAGGACCCAAAATCAAACTTGACCCTGCATTTCAGAACTATATACATATATGTAATATTGATCATACATATTATTCTATTTGAACATCACAAGCAAATTCTAACACTCTAATTGGAACAAATTACAGATACATTGAACAGGTCCTTACTTAGTTCAAGAACAGTTCTTAAAACTAAGTAAGAGTTCTTGACCTGTTTTTAGAGGATTTTAAGAACATTTGTACAAGAACTGTTCAAGAACTGCCTTCAGGAACAGTTCAATAACTTTTTAAGAACCTTTCCTGTTCTTGAATTATTCCATAACTATTCTTGAACTCTTTAAGAACTTTTTTTTATCAACATACATGAACAGTTCTTAAAAAATGTTCTTAAACATATAATGGACTTTTTAAGAAATATGTTCTTAAAAGGATCTGTCATTGTTCTTGGAAGAATTAAAAGAAGTGTTTAAGAACGTTTTAAGGACATCGTAGTTCAAGAACTGTTTAAGAAGATATCAAGAACACAAACATGTACATTGCATTTCTGTTTTTACAAAGTAAGAATATTCTGTGCACAGGAAGTTGAAACCGAAGCAAGCTGAATGAAACCCCATACTAAATGTTATATTTGGAAAGGTAAGTGTAAATTACCCGCTAAACCGATCAGCCATTGGTTCCATTTGAACTTCGTTGGCACTGTAAGTGTAAACATTTCAGGGAAACCACTGATTAGTTAAGCAGTCCCATATTGAAAATATTTACACATGATAGATAGGGTCTCTAGGCATATTAATTTGTGTCTATAGAATAAATGTCATGTACCATATATTAAAAAATAATTGTCAAATTGTATGACTTTCTGAAAGCTATAAGAAACCATTCACTGTCAATTTAAAAAAAAAATCAAGGTATAAAATGCAATGCTGTCTGCCAGCCAAAATGATGTTAAAAACGCATGTGGGATGGCCACATTGAATATAAGTTCTATATTAGAACTAAATTAAAATAAATGGAATAAATAAATTTATTTTCTGTGCTGTATTCGATGTTTGAGTTTTTTTAGTGATCAGACTTTTTGTCTGTCAATTTGACAAGGCTTATTTTGAGGTTTCACTTCATGAAAACGTAAAGAAGTAAATTGTCATGAAATTTCAAAAATAATTATATTCATGAATTGTTCATGAGGTAAATACTCATGAACTGAAAAAGAGTCATTACAATATTGAAAACAAATGCATTAACTCTTCATGAAGTAAAGTTTAATGAACAATTGATATGAGATATGTACAGTTTCATGAATTAAACTTAAATGTTTACACTTCATGAATACTTCATGAATATTAGATGTGTAAACTTCTTGAACTCTTCATGAACTCTTCATGTGCATTAAGTATGCATGATATGATGAAGATTTGATGCATTTTCCACTTCATGAATAGTTCATGAACTGTGTTTTATGAACTTCTCATTTTCACATCACATGTTTCTCATGAAGTCTTTATGAAGTACCTTCGTGAATGGTTCATGCAGGCAATGCGAATACTTCATGAAGTATTCTTAAACATTTCGCAGGGGTTACTGTAGAGCCATTTTCGTACATGAATTTAACATCTTAAAAATGTATGTTCGACTGTAACTTTGAGTCCCTACATAATAAAGTCCTGACCGATCAAAAAGATTCTTAACATATTGATATGTATGAAGGGCTAACATATGCTCGACATCTGGTATAAGATGTGTTGTTATTTTTTTTATCAAATTGTTCAGAACATAATTGATTGATTGGCACATATTTTAATGAGAATACTATTTGCAGAATAGCACTAAGGATTTAAGTGCCGCGTATATTTAAAAGCATGGCGCAGTGATAAATAACAAAATATAATATAAGTCAAGGATTATATATTCGCTTATATTAGTTTATTATTTGCATACATAGGGACGTTCATGCATACATTGTTATTTCAATCCGTTTCTAAAGTTCTATTTATAGTTAATTATAAGAAATTTGAATTTTTATTTGTTGATGCCATGAAAACAGTATGCATGCAGTTTTGTTTAACGCGTAAAGATATTATTATATCAATTTGTATTTAAATTGAATTATGCACTTTGTTTCAGTAAAGAAATTAATAAAAAGTAAATGTATATATAATTTAAGTATCCCATTCGAGTGTGTAGATTATATTTTGTTAGTATATTACTTTATGTAAATTTATACTTATATCTATCCCCACATGATAAGACACCTGTTACACGTTACAAATTGGTAAAGATAACATTACCGCGCAGAGAAATCCTAGTTGACCCTTTATTTACAGTAAACAAAGGCACCAAAGAAAGGATGCGATTATGTATCACCTGCTATCGTTAAAACGTGATGTATACGAAGCAAATTTGTTTTCGAATTATTTAGAGTGTTTGTTCACACGCGAACTGTTGAATTACTCTTCATTATTCGCCCTTATTTCGTAGCGCTATTAGACTAGAACTTCTGCTGAAAAGTGTGACTGTCTTGCAGCTATAGTGCATATATGTTAATTCGTTTAGTGCATATGAACATGCAATTGTAATACAGATACATTGGTAAATAAGAAGAGACGACAACAACAAAACCCGAACATCTATACATGTGTTGAAATGAATGTTTATTACGCTTGCGTGTAACATATTGTATGTACGAACATGGCTACTGAATTAAGTAAACAGCCTCTGTATATGTTAATTTTAATACAATACAATTTTGAGATTTCTTCTAGTTCATTTGTATGACGAGTCTTGGAAAGCATGCATATCACCTGTAATAGCTAGTGAATTCACTGTCTAAAACGATAATGTTAACGATACTCTTCAGAATAGATGTGGATATAATATCGTCTGGAATCCGAAGTATGCGTGAAGATGAAGAGACCCTAAGTTACAAAGAACCTGCATATCTACTTCAGTAACAACAATAGCTAAATGGGTAAGGGATCTTTCAATTGGTATGATAAAGTTAATTGCATCATCGATATGTACGAAAAGATGACAAAACACATGCCATTTATAAACACTTTAGTTGTCATTGCAAATGACTGCGCGGTGATTCATTACGCAAGTGCGTATTGTGCGTATAGGGCGCTACGTTATTGCTGTATTTCAGTATTTTTCATCCCTAGTAAAGCGTTTTATTGGCAGCGCTGTTATTGTCGTATTGAAGTTCTGTAGAAATAACAACATACAGGAATTCATTCACATAGATGAAAATTATAAACGCTACTCCTTTGAAGTTCCTCATGTCCGGAGTTTGCTTTACAAATGTATACTCTATCTCCTTGGGTGTGGAACGTTCGTAGTTAAATTAATTGCACAAATCCAACTCCCAGCTTCTGACCCTCCGGGCTGAGCTGTGAGTATGTAATCATAAAAGCTCAAAGCATTCAAAATCTAGTAATTAACTGTTGCACATACAGGATATGATCTGACACAAGCCAAATTACGTTTTTCTCCTCCGTCTCAAAGCAATTTCGAGGATCAACTATTCTGCCAACATCTGTTTTTCGTCAAATTTATTTTTGGGATACGACATTGACAGATCGTATTTTGAATTGTTATTTTTAAATAAAAGCTGAGTTGCAGCCAGCTATTGTAAGGTTTAACGAACGATTTATGGTATCTTGGGAATCATTCAGTACTGTTAGTAAGACCATAATTGTTTGTAAGCATGAATATATTATAAACCGATCAATTTCAACTAAGTGTGTGTACTGAACATGGCATTCATGTTATTTAGGCTTTATACGTTTATTCATATTGTACATATGTTACATTTATAAAATTAGTATTGGCTTTTATTTAGAAACAACCTTATAGTAATGCTTCACTCAATATTGCTGGTAACACCAAACATTATACTCAACATAATTAAACACAACTTAATAAATTAAGGGTACTAATTTTTTAGTTTTTTTGTTGTTAGAGTTTTACATGTTTTATGTACACGCTATATTAAAATTGTAGCATCAAACACCAAAATATCCTTACCTGTTTTCCACACCCCTGGGTTTCCCAAAAGCACTATCCGACAACAATTGTACTCCTTTTCGTACACAGATGGCATTGGTTTCTGACCCGGTACCGTCAATCGACCAGGGTGCATCACCGGAGGTCCTCGTACTCCATTAATTGCCATAGCAACAAATCGATGATTATTCCGTATTTATATGTTTCACTGTATACACATATTTATTGATTAATATATATTATATGCGATAATTTGTTATTAATTTTTATTTTTGGTTGGTAATATCCGAATCTAAGTTATACATTACTAATCTTAGTTATTATTTTGAACGAGTAGAACATAGTCTCGAACAACACGTGTCTATCTGTCTTAAAAAATTCACGTTATCGTCCAATCATTACACGCAATACCTAAATATTGGCGATTACCGTAGTCGGAATTATTGCAGTCAATTACTCGACCCGCAGGATGTAAGACACTCAAACCATTTCAATACCCACAAGTCTGAAATTCTACAAACGAAACAATGTATTTATACAAATATATACACTTTTTGTAATGTTCAGTTCCAATCGCCAAGTTTGTGTTAAAATACGTTCCATAAATTCTTGCTTAACGTTTTCTTCTATTTCACTTAGGTTCATTCATACATGCTTTCGTGCATATAAAAGCAATAACCCGTTTGCTGAACATTGCTTTTAACTGTTTTATATCCGTCGTGAACAAATGAGCGGTAAGCGATGTGCCGTATAACTGATATGCACCGCCACATTTCTCTTTAAAGAAGATAACATCTATTTATCAGCTACGATTATCTGGAACTCCAAATAACTAGTTCCAATTGATGTGTTGTGGCAAATTATGTTTATTTTATATATCGGTTCAATAAACGCTGTTTTTCTTAAGGTGTACCTGTCTTTATGTGTAAGTTGAGTCAGATGGATCATTGATGATTGTTTGGACGCTCTTTAAACGTGATGGGCAGTCTGATATAGATAATGCTTTTATCTTAAATTGTGAACTCGCTTGGTTAAACCATGAAGGAAGTCATTTATCAAGTCATGTCGGTTTTTTTTGTCTGTTGTAATGGTATGATGTCTCAGATCCAATACCGAGCAATAAATCATTTCATTGAATAAAATAAAAATACAAATTTTAAGTATGTATTTGATTCTTCAAATACGTTCATTAAAGATTGGTCACTAATTATTAACATAATATATAATGTCGTTTAAGAAATACTTTATTCGTGCAAAATGTCCTCACTGAGATCGATTCTTTGACTAAAAAGTATAGCAAAAATATAAAAACAAAACAGCTCTTTTATTATTTGAGCCTCGCTCCGTGAAAAGGGTTTTTATGCATGTGCGTAAAGTGTTGTCCAAGATTAGCCTGTGCAGTCCGCATAGGCTAATCAAGGACGACACTTTCCGCCTAAACGGAATTTTATCTAAGAAGAGACTTTCTATAAACGAAAATATCATAAAAGCGGAAAGTGGCGTCCCTGATTTACATGCGAGTTCTGAACAGGCTAATCTGGGACGACACTTTACGCACATGCATTAAACCCCTTTTTACAGAGGGAGTCTCATTTGCTTTAATAACAATTCTGCAATAAACCGAGCCATAATAAGTTAGACAACCTTACCAACGGTACTTTTGAATCACTTTGAGCTCTATGTGTTTCTTTGTATGTGCGCATATGTGGTATATATCGCTCCTGGTGGACTGTACATACAAATAAGTAGTATTTCAAAGAACATAACAATACAGATCATGCATTAATCTTGCAAATCCTGACAGTATAAAATGCGACTTAATAGACGGAGATCGCCATGCAATTTAAGACTTGTAGGTTTGCATGTAAAATTTCCTATATACTATTCAATCTTTAGGTACATACTGTACACGTATTTTCATATCGTGTTCCGTATACAATACATCGACATTTAGAGGAATATAACATGTCGTTCCGGATGGTTGTTTCCAATGAGATAATTGTGTGAAGTTGTTTTGAACAAGCCAGAATCTCAATGTATATTCCATTTAGTATATTAATCCTTACGATAGACACAAGTCGACAATATTATTGATAGCATCCATTTTATTGAAATAGGTTCATCTACACACACGAAACAGAAATCAAATGTTGTGAAAATACGTTCAATAGTGGCGTGTGTTTGTCTAAAACGTTTTTTCCGATCTTGTTTGGAATGTTACGGATATTTACGATACCTGACACAAAACAGTCAACTCTTCCCGAGTTGAATACGGAAACACATTTTACACTCAATTACGGCATTTCCACCCAGCAGTTTGTAGTTTATGTTATATTTTATTTTTATATTATATAATTATATTTATTGTTTCAGCGTGTAAATGTAATGAAAGTAAAATTTCTTAAATCTTGTACAAATTGCAATCTAAAACCAATGTTTTCATGTATTCGCGTACTAGAAAAGTGTTCATTTGAAGTCGCACGAAATAATATTAAGCCGATAATATTGTCAGTATGGTTAATCAAAAGCTAAAATGACTGTTAAATTTAAGCTTGTCATTAAGCATTGGTTTCCCAATAATCTCTTTGTTTTACATAAATATCAGTTTCATGCGGTTAATGTTTGATAAATTGCTGAGCATTCGCCTGTCTTTAACGTGATACAAAGAGGTGATTTAAGGGTTATATTTTCGTGATTGTTTTTTTTCGAGATTGTAGACCGAAAAAATGTGACACGCATAGCCATTACGTTTTTCTTTGATACTGTTTATTTTTCGAAATTATGCTTACAAACACGGAAATGCAATAAATGATAGCTTAAAATGCTCCGATATATACGTTACAGCTCGCCTCAAACTAAAAATTTGAACTTATAGGTGGAAAGCTAGCCTTAGTTAACGACGCAAAAATATGTCAGTATACGATCGGCATTACACAATAAGAACAACATGAAAGAAACAAAATACAACAAATGTAACAATTAACTAAATTGTTTTTCCCTCATAGGAACAGTGAATGTTGTTCTTTTACAATTAAAGCCAACCCGATTGTCATCATTCTACCAGTATAAATTGCAAGATATAAACGTTAAAATGTAACTAAAGCTAACATAAAACATTGTTATACAGTTGTATATATAATCAATCTTAATTAATTTAAAATATTAAAATTGATCACATAATACTTATTATAAATGCCCATTATTGTTATTATTGATCTATAAAATTCCCACACTCTTGATCACAATGTGTCGTGTTTAACATGTAACTTGAATCTCGAAGTGACTTCATTACCGACATATTTCCGGCTTGCAGTTCCTTTGACGTTTGGCATTTCCGAGCGTAAAGAAATATACGGGGGAATAGTAATACATGCTTAACAATACGTTAGTTAGGTAATCGGGAATGCTATAGAGCATAACCAAAGCAGTGGTTGCGACTCAGGCCCGGTTTCGGCTTTTGGATCGGGTTTCCCTGCGTTGAAGATGTAGCGAAGGATCATCAATATATTTTCATAATCGATTACATTATGTAAAACATTATATTATAACTATAGTTATAATTAAGTATATCATGTATCAGACGATTTTAATTTGCATTTTAATTAGCGCAAAAGATTATACTTAACGGCTACACACAGTTCCATTAGATGCAATAACAATATACAGAACGTTTCATATCATAATAACAGATTTATTTACATACAGCAATTCATAATTTATTACTACGATGTTGAAGTAAAAGCGGCTCCACGTTTGTACAAATAACCATCAAAACAACATGTATCAGCCTAAGTTTTGCTAGCCTTGCTCTTGACGTCTTCATTTCCAGCTTGATGGTCCCCATTTCCACCCAGCTTTAGTTGTTCCCATGTTTATTATTCACACTGCCACGTCCAGCATCGTTTCCGTTGCCACTGCTGTCTGTGTTGGTCCCATGTTGGGCACCCATACCTCCGTGCGTTGTTTGAGAATGCTTATCTCCATACCCAACATTTGGAACATCCGTATGAGCACCCCCAAATATGTTTCCAAAATTTGTTTCATGCACGTAACTGTCAATGAGAGCTCGGAACCACACGTGCCACATTGTTTCATTCGTTCGCTGAACGGTATCAGTGCTGGTTGAGTGGCTAGTGTTAATAGACCGTGATGTGTTGTCGCTGTTGTGGGTACTTAAAGTTCCACTAGACTGAGACGAAGTCATATTCATCGATGTCGATATATTTATTCGACTGATTAAGGACGGAAAAGTATATCCAGAACTCAAACTAATCTGTGAACTATTTTGCGACACATTAACGCCACTGTTAACGATTGTACCTGTACCACTTTCGTCTGTGCGTGTTCGCACGACACAAAGCACGACGCAACAATGTTTTTGGCACTCGTATTGGTTTCCCTTCATCATGCGGCACATGGCGTCACTGAAGCACTCCATGAAAGGTCGACAGTCGCCCCCGCAACCGAACATGTTGAAGTCGAATCTCCGGACGCGACGGTTTACATGCTTATTTATCTGTTGGCCTATGACGTCATACTTAGAGGTTGAAACCACTGAAATATGTCATGAAGTGTTTGAACTAGTCTTAAAAAGGGATTCAAGGAATTTCAAATTCATGACAAGGAAATATTGTTACCGACCACTAATAATTAAAGATACTGTAAACCACGAATGACAAAAAAAAAGAAAAGTTTTAAAATACCGTATTTTTTGCAATTATTAGTTTACTTGATTAAAATATCACGACTGGTATATTACATTACTTGACAACAGTTCGTATTTTCAGTATATTCGGTAATAAAAATTCGCGATGTTAAATCGAAAGTACATCGCGAAAATATGTTACATAACGATATACACACTATTAATAATGCAAGTAGATTGATCAGTTTATATATAAAATACATACAATTCACTACGCATGCACAATTTGCATTCCTGGGTTTACCACGTGACGATGATGATCAATCTACTTGCGTTATTTATAGTTAACTGGTAGTTACCTGGTAGACATACTCAGTACAAATAAATAAATAAAAAAATTAAGTAAAAATAAAAAATAAAACTTTTTTCAAGTAATGTTATATACCAGTCGTGATATTTTAATCAATTTAAACTAATAATTGTAAAAAATACGGTATTTTAGAACTTTTCTTTTTCGTCATTCGTGGTTTACAGTCCCTTTTAAAATGGAATGCAAGTATTCTCAACATTGTTTGTTTAGACGATATAAAACCCCTTCGGATTGTTAATGCGCGACTATACTGTTCTTACTGCTCTTTCAGACCAAACGTAAAAAAGTGCTATTACATTAAAATACCGAAGCTAAGTATAACTATGAATCACACCTTCTATACTTTTAAAGTTCAATCATATTTTAACTAATCATACAAAGCTCTGACTAGTGGTTGAATAGAATCAACAGATGATTTGCCATAAAGAAAATGGTTGAAAAAGCACGACAAATAGAAATGACGTCGCAAAAGTAAACAACAATATTAAACAATGATATTGTGCCTATCTGCTCCTTACAAAAAGCTAAATTTATACCACTTTGTGATATCTCATCAATGCAGGAATACAAAATATTTAATATAACTAACTATTACGATTTTTCACGTTATGCTCATGTCAAGAAATCTTCAGTCTTAAATAATAAAACATTCTTACCAACATATCCAGCAAGTATTCCAATAAATGGTAAAATTGTCGTTAGTGTCTGCATCGTATGAATTTACTATACATGTACGTCCAAATACAACCATGCATACTACCGTATATAAGAAAGTACGTTTTAAGTATTTATGGTAATGTTAAAAGTACATCAATGTTTTAAACTATGAGCTTATATACAACATGCGTACGACACCCCTTTCAACTTAATGCGTAAATGCACATATCGTGTCACCTAAGCCGAAAAATCATCCGATTAAAAAAAAGACAAGATCGTGACGTTTTGTTGAACTTTTGAACGTTTATCAACAGCCGCATTTCTAAACAAATGATTTAAAAGCCTTCTTTTCTGTACTGTCGTTTGTAAAAGTAGAACACAACGTGATATGACTAATAAATATCGGCTGATTTCTGAAGTGGATATTGACATGATATATACCATAGTGTGAATTTTAACTCAAGCACCGTGTAATCAAAAGTGAAGTGTCCTGTATATATTTCACAACATAAGTGAACAGGTTAAAGCCACAACTCCGTATAACAGTTACCCAAATGTAGACATATATAGGAGATGATCTTGAATCGCAAAAGGTACAGGTTGCCGTTAGAAAGTGAAGGGTGGAAATCTGGGCAAGTATTGCGAACGTTTTTAATATTGTATTATTGTTGAATTCAATGCGGTACCTAATATATCTTTTTTAATGTCTTTAATGATTTTCATTTTCCATTGAAACATTGCAACAATAAATTCAATTTATATTTTTTTTAAATACTGCTCATGTTGACCATTCCAGAGGGGCAGAAGTCGGATGCAACAAGAGCAGGGCGAAGCTATTTCGCTCTAGATCTTTCCCTAATGAAGATAGTTTTATGTTGACAATAATTCCTGGCAATATAAACATATGTGTTAATGGTTAATCTATGATTGAAACAACTTTCATTTCTTCTTTAATTTGAATATGCCAACTTTAAAGGGATGCATATATATTTGAACATGTCCGTCGGTCCGTCGTAAAATGGTTCACGTAACTCAGAAAGTAAGTCACCGTAAATACTTTAGACTCTACAAACTTTGAAATATTTATCACGGTGTGGACGTTAGCAAACGGATTGTACAGTGCAGTTGATTTTGTGTGCTTTCTGACATTACGGGGATTTGACCCCATTTTAAGACAAAGCGATTTTATGGATGGAACGTAATTTGAAACGTATTTCTACAAAAGCGATGCAAAATCTATATAAGTCGGCGAATGTACTTAAGAGAATACAAAATACAAGATATGTTGGTCTATCCTAGTTTAGACCATGTTTAGCAAAACAAAAAGACGCGTGTCACGTGTAATATAATGCTACTAGAGAAACACACCTTACACAAGAACGTTTACATCTGGGTATTTCGGTGTAGTATATTCCGACATCGGCAGAGTCTTGTTCGTTTTAAGCAACAAAAAGAGACATTTTGTGACTTTGTGGACTTGTGCCGCTGGCAACTCAAAAAGATATCATTGCCAAATGCATTAAACATATTCATCAGCACGAAGGCTAGTGGCTTTGATAATTATGGTGGAATTGTTACTGACATGATTAGAGTTATCGTCCAATATGTTTGAGAAAAAATGTACACTTAACGCTAAAAGAACAACAGATAGAGTAGAGTAATGAAACTTTATAAACATTATTATGAGAATTCGAAAGTTGTTGCACCAAGTCACGTTCAAACCCAACCTTGACCCTAAAACTCTCCATTTCACTCACAATTATTTTCCAATAAAATACGAGAAATTGATATTTCAACTGTCTCCATTAACTGGGTTTTATGTTTATAGCCCACTTCAACATTTGAAATGTATGCATACACCCAATCTCTCTGAACAAACACATATAAATCATTGAACATGTATTGTGCGTCCTTCTTATGTCGGTCATATACGACTGCGAAGAGACTGGTAAATAAGTCATTTTTTGTAATAGAAGAGCTAGAGACATAAGGATTACAGATAAACATGTTTAATAACATGAAAAAGATGTCACTAAAAAGTAAACCTGAACCCAGAAAGTGTACCAATTGTCGAGATAACGTCTACGTGTTAGTCATACTACTTATATCGCGTTATACATGTCCAAATATTGTATTTAGTCGTTGTTTTATATACCTATCTGTTTAACGTTGAATCACTGACTTAACAGGAGGTCATTGCGTTGCTTTTTATACTAATACATGTTGAAAACAAATTAACTAAGCCACCGACGGACCGACCGACTGACTGGGTTGCTAGCTAGCTATCTAGTTAACTAACTAACTAACTAACTAACTAACTGATAACTAACTAAGTAACTAACTTGCTTAGTATATAACTACTTAACTAACTACTTAACTATCTTTTGACCTAACTAACTAGCTTACCAACTGCCTAACTAACTAAAATGAATTACTAATTTAATATTTAAAGATCCTCACTCACTCTTTTCCATTAATTCATTAACTTACAATTACTAAATAAATATTTACCTTATTACATAATGACTGACTGATCTAACACACACAGACCAGATAGCGCGATGAGCATGTAGCACGACTTTCTTCTGATTACGGGATCTGAGATTTGTTGTACATGCAGATACTGGCGAAGATATGTTTACACGAGATACCGGCTATGCTTTTGTCATGGAATTGAACGTTGATGTGTTGAATAGTTTGTGTTCACTCCAAGGAATTCAATTTTAAACTAATTAGATGTAAAGCATAATATAAAATAGATATAATTTGCTTTTACACGACAAAATAAGAACGAACAAATATGTGAACCTGTCTTGACAAGTTAATTTGTTGGCACGAGGTGGCATCCCTGCAAATCAAAATGGTTACAAACTCACTTTGACACCCCACGCATGTAATTCCACAAAATATACATATACTAAATATTACGTTTATATAACAGATATCTATTTATATATTTAAAGTACATGCGTTTTTTTTCACATTGAACTTTCAGTGAAAACCAGAGGCATGTGAACTTATGAAGGTAAGCTGATTCTTAAACGTGTTTAGCGTTATTAACCCGTATATGTGTACGGTATTGAGTGGGCTAAAGTGCAATACAATTAACGGATATCTTTAGTTTGACCTTAATTGTTCAGCTTCATATCTTGTTATTACGTTCCCAATTCAGTACTCCTCAACCACAAATATGATCCATATAAACATTCTGCATCGGACCTTAAATTGCTTTCAAATTTTGTCCCGACAAAACATGGCATCAAGCCATAGATGGTTTGACATTCCTGTCATTTGATATGCAAGCATCTGTCTAATACTTATACTATAATAATCTGATCACAATAAATCTAAAGCAACGCTTATATGCCCTCTTGTTTTTTAAATAACGAAGCAAAAATACGATTTAGATGGACGGTCAGCCAAATAACCAACTACTTATTTAGAAAAACCTCTTGGCATTATAAAGGCTTTTGGTCATGTAATTCACATTAACTAGAAGCCTGCTCTGTTTCCACATATATTCATGAATGTTTCTATCAATAACAATTTGTATCAAACAACAATTACTCAATCACGAGTGTTTATCACGCTCCACCGTTACAGTGAATGACGTGAGCGTTCTCCTTATATGGAGATGGGGTCGGAAGGATAGCGTCGCACGATATCTCACGATAGCTTCAGGGTACATATGCGCAAACCGGATGTCCTGATATAAAGGTTGTCAGTTTGATAATAAGCATACTTGATTGAGTAAACGATGCATTTTTGTTTAAATACAGTTGACATGATATATTTTGGTATCAACTTGAAGGACTATAAGTAGGCAATAAGAAAACAACGTCTGTCTGTCCACTTTGCGTTTTGTTTGTGCTCTAAATGGCAGACTTCATGCCGGCACATATGGGTGTGTTATTTCTTGGGTAAAGTGTTTAAATTATAACGTAAATAATTCTTGTTAATGCTGTTATTTTTTACAGTTTAGTTTGATAGCTTGGTTTTTGGGAAAACTGACATTACTTTTCATATACCAAGAAAAGCAATTCATTTGAGCACTTATTACAAAGCATTTATGTACACAATATTTTTGTTGTTTATATTTTGGACAAAAAAAGAATGTTTTAATTAAAATCGTTGTTTCCGATAATATTTTCGATTTGTATTGTGTTGGTTTGTATTATAAGGAGGTTTATAATAAAATGAAACAATATTACATGTTTTTGGTAGTCTGGTGGGATGTATCGCACTTGTTGATTGTGTGCAATTGTAAATCACAAAATTCGATACAGTCTGCCGTAACACCACATTGATGTTGTATACCCTATTTTTTTTGTTTTACTAGAATTATATCGAGTGCACACCATACTTATATTTTTCAAACAATATTGCTCCCCGAAATGACTTGTTGAACTAAAAGTCATAACTACTATAGTAGCATTAAAAAACAGGAATCAATAGAAGTTATCGACTTGAATGACTCGATTGAAGTATGATGACTAACACGTATACTTAATCTCAACAACCGGTACACTGCTTAGTAGTGATGTTCTTCATTGTGACATCGTTTCATGATATTTTTAAACAGAAAACCCCATATGTTTAAGAATTTAGTCCGTTAAATCGGTTATCTGAACAACTTATGACTTATTTACCCGTCTCTTCACAGCCAAATATTATTGACATTGATAGTACATAGTACATATAATAAATTTCTAATGTTTCAGCTTTTATGCGTTAGTTCAAAGGGATTCAAGTGTATTCATATATATATCAAATGTTGAAGTGGATTATATACACTTATCTCAGGTAATAGAGATATTAAATCGATTCAATTTGCCGATAGTTGTGAATGAAATAAATATAAACGTCAAAACTACATTAAAATGTGTCTGTGGTACAAATGATTTACTACAGAATAGGTTTCCCACTAAAATAAACATGTCTTTGTATTGAAAGTCAATTTTTATGTATGAAAATAACAAATAATATCCACACTGGAAAGTGATTTGAATAAATTCATGCAGACAGTAATAACGAATATGAATGATCGGTGATTTAATTAGTACGACAGTACAGTACAGTAAACTTTGCTTTTAATAACAGCCACTGGGATCTTCTTGGACAAAGTATTGATCAGGCTTTTTCTGCATGCTATGATAACGTGCTAGTAACTGTTGATTTCAACATCAATATTAGTGGCAATGAATCGAATAAAATGAGTCACCTTATCCAATGATATAACGCCAAACAGCTAATCTCGTCTGATACCCATTTTACTGAAAATTCCAGCTCACTTATCATTCTGATATTTGTAAAAAAAAACACGTTACACATAATCGCCAGCTTTGTAGGAGACCATTCATTCCTGGACTTAAACGTTATCACTGTCCTGTTGTTGCTGTCCTCAAATTTGACAAACCGAATCCTATCCATTTAAAGGCCGCATTTGGCTTTACGATAGGGCAACTATGCAGCATTTAGAGAAAAATTAAACTTAGTTGATTGGTCAGATGTAATTGCTATTAATAACCTCGAGAATGTAGCTGAAATAATATCTGAAACAATAATTTAAGCTGCCGCTGAAACAATACCAAACAAATTTGCAACTATCCGACCAACTGAAATACCCTGGTTTAATAATTATATCCGTAAACTTATAAGAAAACGCAACAGACTCTACAATAAAGCGAAGACATCAAACACGGCCACAGCCTGGGCTTACTTCAGACAATTCAGAAATCAGGTAACAAAAGTAGTACAAAGTCTAAATTTGAATACACAACAAACTGATCACACACATAAATACAAACAACTTAACATTAAAATCATGGTTCAAATTAGCAAAACAATTAATACAACGACATAAAATTAAAATATAATACCTACGCTCATTCATTATAATGTTAAAGCTTCTTCTGACGTAGCTCAATGTGAAACTCTAAATAAATATTTCTGCTCATCATCCTTTGTTGATGACACAAACCAGCCCCTTTCATTTCTACACGAAACAACAAATCACAGCCTTCCAAACATTTTGATATCGCCTCAGGACGTTATTGATGCAATCCAGTCCATAGATACATTCAAAGCAAGTGTACCTGATCAACTTAGCCCAAAACTCCTACGCGAAGGTTGTAACGAACTAGCACTTCCGTTTTCAAACTACTTCAGTCATCTTTTAAACGCGTCCATTTTCCCTCCATCTTGGAAGCTGGCAAACGTAACAACAATCTATAAAAATAACTCGATCACTCCGATCCAGAAAGTTATAGACCAATATCTCTTCTCAGCTGAGATGGCAAACTTATGGAACGCTGTGTACACAAACATCTTTAAAATGTCCTTACTTCCAACAAATTACTAACTTCTCATCAATCCGGTTTTATCAAAAGTGATTCCACTACGAACCAACTTTCTTATATGTACAATGATAACTGCAAAGCAATGGACACTGGTAAGGAAGTTCGAGCAGTCTTTTGCGATTTTTCCAAGGCTTTCGACAGACTATGGCACCGTTGACTACTACTAAAGCTTTCATCATTGGAAATCAAACATCAACTTCTTAATTGGTTCAAATCATATCTCTCGCAACGCAAACAACGCGCCCTCTATTCGAACTCTGCTTCCTCATGGTCCGCTATCTCAGCAGGTGTTCCTCAAGGTTCGATTAACTCAGAAATACGGTTATTTGCTGACGATACAAGTCTGTAAATTATTGTCAAAACGCTTTCATTAGCCGCACACAATCTTAACCATGATCAAGAGTCCATTTATGATATGTCTTTGTCCTGGCTTGTCTCATGTAATCCTGCTAAAACCGAATCAATGGTATTCTCACGGAAACGAAACAAACCCATACATCCAATGCTCTATTTGGACAATGTTCCAGTAAAGACAGTTGATCAACATAAACGCCTTGGTTTTATTTTGTCAAACGACGCCCGATGGGAAGCACAAAAGATGTATGTCCATTTTATCAGACCGTTGCTTGAATATGTAGCGCTGTCTGGAGTAACTGTTCCAACAAATTGAGCGCAGAATTAGAAGCTGTACAAAATAAGGCAAAAGAATATGCAACGGAGCCACTAAATTTTGTAATATTAACTCTCTGTTAAACGATCTTAAATAGGAAACTCGTTCAAAAAGGACGTATTCTTTTGTACAAAATGAAACACAGAATATGTCCAGAATACCTCTCAAATCTCATTCCACTCCACCCTCAACACCGCTATGAACTTAAAAATAACGAATCGGTACCTCGTATTCACGCAAGAAGTCAATCATATCGATGCTCATTTTTGACGATGCTGGAACAGCATCGTCTAAGGTATGATAACCTTAAAAAAAATCTTCACAATGGCGACCTATGTAAAAGACCGAGCCAGTCCGATTGAGATAACTCGATTTTTCTAATCGGAATACCTCGACCTCGTTGATTTTCATTGATAACATTCTCCTAGCAGAGTTGTCGTTCGTGTTTCAACATTCAACAATGGTCGCCCCCATGAGAGTCTCGAGTCATAACTTTCTTACTGCATAAATTGGCTTGTTTCGCTATTTAGAAGCTGTCATTTATGAAATATGAATTATTTATTCACTAAATCTCCGCTAATGACAACAATGGATGGAATTCGAAGGATATATTCGATGTGAATGGATCACTTTCTACAACAATGGCTTCGCCCATGAGAGACTTGATAACACTCGTGTCAAAACTTTCTTACAGCTTAAATCGGCTTGTTTCGCTATTTAGTAATGCAACAATAAATGGAATTCGAAGGATATATTCAATGTGAATGAAGCACTTTCTGGATCTCGACAGCTTGACAAGGCAAAACTGGCATACTGATGATACTGGTATTTTTTGTTATCAATTTAAGTCACATTTTGCTTTATAAATTTTGTTCGAGCATTTTGCGACTTATTGAATGGCTATGATACCCGATATCAACATGTCATATGGGATTTGCATATCACCAAGCTGTCCTGAAATACAACATTGATTACAAACTCTTTACTCAAATTACTGGTTTGTATGAATTCTTTCTTCTTTCTATTTAAGTAGTTGATATCATTATAGTAAGCTGCCCTGAAATACAACATTGATTACAAACTCTTTACTCAAATTACTGGTTTGTATGAACTCTTTCTTCTTTCTATTTAAGTAGTTGATATCATTATAGTCCAAATAATTAGACGTAATTTACTGTTTAGTCCACTAACTAATG